>WYDI02041178.1:39703-82973 GCA_009867235.2 Psittacus erithacus
GTAGGGGGTCACCGCTTTAGTCTGTGGGGACGCAGCGGGCGCTGCGGACAGGAAGGGCCGGGCTGCGGGCTCCGTTCGGGCCTGTCAGGAAGGGGTTTTAGTGGATGTGGAAAGGGAGAAAAAGAAAGAGAGAGAGAGAGAGGGAGGGAGGGAGGGAAGGAGACAAAGAGATTATAAAGTCAAGGTCTAAATGTGCCTGTCATTAAAAATTAAGTGGCAGATTACAGCATGCAGGAAGTATTAGCAGCACAATGCAGCAAGAGACTTCCACGCACTGACAAGCCTGGACCATGCAGCCTGACAGGGCGGGCAGGGAGAGGAGCTGGCAAAAGAATCAGTGGAGCCAGGCTCAAGCTAGGCTGAATGTCAGCGAGAGGACGCACCAGCCTCGTCACTTCTGTGAGCAGGCAGCTGTACCCAGTGAGCATTTGTAATGACCCAACTGCCCAGAGCACTGCCCAGAGTGCCATGGGCCGTGACAGAGGACATCAGCAGAGCATGAGGCTGCAGACATTTACTCAGCTCACTAAGACTGGAGTTAAACTGTACATGGCCTCCCAGGGCATCTGTCAAGCCTTCAGGCGGTTAGCTCGGGCCTTACACCGCTCAGTGTTACGAAAGGCAGAAATCCTCAACTGCTCTAACACACATGAAGAGCAAGCTCTACACAGGAATACTACTGATGTCCTTCAACTCCACATGCTCTGGTACCTAAGACTGGCCAGGAAAATAATAGGAAAAAGAGAAACAACTGAGGTTTCCTGGGAAAATTTCACCATAAGGAAATGCTTAAAGATCTGCAGAAGAAAGTTAGCTTAGGAAAGAAAAGCTACACATGCAGATATTACAGTAAGAGAAAAAGAAAGAAAAGATGGGGAAAAGCTGACTAAAGGAAGGAGCAATGGGAAAGCAGCAGGCAATGTTTAGTCTACTCATTGGGTTTTGCTCAAGTTAAATTGTTTCTCTAGAATTGTAAACCTACATTCCTATCAAAAATTAAAGAGATAATGGCATTACTCAAGCTTAAAAACATCCTCCTAATACAAAGTGGTTTGGCTAGAAGCCAAGTTGTGAATTTCACAGGGCACAGCATAGAAACATGCATTGGAAATGCAACACCAACATGGCAGCTGACCACACAGGGTACCTATACTTCATTAGAAGACACTTTGCCACAAATTAGCCCAGTTATGCTCATTTGCACTGTACGAGCAGGTTTACACATTGCTTTCTTCTAAACACAGGTGCACAAAGTCTCTATATGTGCAGAACACCGCCAAAAGGATTAGAGTCAGGAACAGCAAACAGTGATTTACAACACACATGGGGTGTGCCTCTACCTGTCACATTAGGTCTGGAAGGCAAGAGTATAGCAGTTCTGGAGCTAAATCAAGGTGTTCACATAACAAAACAGGAGAGAAATCTTGATCTCTTGCAAGTGTTAGTCTGTAAATTACCATTCTCCCAATCACCCAGGTTAATGAAGTTTCAAGTAGCACCACCTGACCTTAAGTGTGCCCTGTATAAGGCACCATGGGTGTGCTCAGCTTCACTTTTGACACCTGAGACAGCAAAAGGCAACAGGAAAAATAAAAGCACATAAAACAGAGAGGGAGACCAAGGCATAACAGAACAGCTATCCCTGCATGGGAAGACCTTGGAGAATCTGGAATTTGTCACTTAAAGCACACACAGTGAGCACACGTTGTGATGCCTGTTGTAGCATCCCACTTGAAATAACTTGTTCAAAATCTAACAAGGAAAAATGAGACATACTGAGATCTTCACTGCCCAACTGCAAAGAATGAACAGATGAATAAAGTATTCTTTGGACAAACAGCAATCTTTCAAAATGTGAATGGACAGATTACCCACATTTTGGGAAACGTGGAATTTTTAATCCTAGAAATATTTGAAACAGAGAGGAATTTTCCTCATAACCCATTGTGGACAGTGATTTTCACAGTGAGCAAATTAAACCCTCAGGACAGGGAAAAGAATATTGTGCATCCCAGGAGGGGGAGACCTTCCCATCTCCACAGGATCAAATCAAATTTCCACAACCGTGAAACATATTCAGTGATACTCTGTATACAGAACCCCCTTGAAAAAGATCATTCTCCTTGTTCTTCCTTGTAACTATGTGATGTCCTCCTGCGTATCTTGAAAAATTACTTATTGCATAACTACCATGCACGTTTTCACGGCTACCTGGAACTCTCAGAAACGCTGTAAAAAGAAAAGCGTCTATTTTTAAAAATAACAGCTATGCTTTTTTTTAGCTGTTTTTGCTAAGAACACAAGCTTTTGCAGCAACCTGCCCGTACGAACTTCTTAAGCCAGCTTCGTCATCAAAGCACTGTGGAGTCAATACCTCTGAAAAAGCTGTTTGGATACTGATTATTTGTTATTTAAGCTCCTTGGGCCTGGCCTGTACCGGATAAAAAAAAGCATGTACCGTGGTTTCACTAAAGGCAATTTTGTCACCAATTCATTCATAATTTTTTAACACTGCTTCGAATTGTAATTTTACATGGTTCATTTCATCTGGATTCTTTGGAAGTGTCAGGGCAATCCATTCATCAATTCTGCACAAGGAAACGGACCTTTTTTTGGATTTGTGCGTAGAAAGGAATTCAGATGAATGGAACTTGACGCACGGATGGCCCTCAGCAGGGAGCAGTCTGAGTATTTCATTTTCAAAATGGCTTTAATCAGATAACAGAAAAATTCCTGCAGTTTATTTAAATGAGCAGTTGCCAGCAGCACTAAGAACACCAGCGACCCCAGAGTGGCAAACTGCAAACTCTTCCCTAAAAGCTCACAGAGGATGTAGCAGCAGGATTTTCATACAGAAACCAAAACTTTAGGAAACAGTAACATTCTCATAGCAGTTCTCCTTCACCTCTGTCGGGTACATGCCAAAACAGACTCAAGTGCCCCATCTTTTGCATCTAACCCAGTCCTGCAGAAATGACGCACGCTGCACACATACAAGCAGCCACCTGCTCATGAACATGCATCAGGTGTTGTGCTCATGCCGTAGAAAATTTGGGTCACCACATTGCAAACTACATTCCTGGGCCAAGGACTACATTACTATTAGAATCAGACAATTTCCAAGCCAGCAGGCACTGCAGAGAAATTATCAGTCCCAAAGAGTGCAGCCAGGTCAGTTTTCATATTGTGCCACAGGTGCTTTCTTATTTAAAAATCTGATGTTCTGTCTTTTTTTTAGCTATTTATTTGGTTCACCCACGGTTTCAGTTTTAAAAAGCTTGCATCTCTAGCTTGAACCTGGGGTCTGGGGAGGGTTCAAAATTCACAGGAGTTAAGACAGCTTCTCACAGCGCCCTGACAATGTACTTCCACTCAAAACTGGTGCAGTTAATGCTGATATCATGGCTGTTCAGGAACCTGGAAATTCCTTTATCTGCCTGACAACAAACCGGTGTAAGTGGCAACTGTGCTTTTTGGAAGCATTGCCTAGGAACTATGCCAGTCAACTATCACAGAAAGGACAGAAAATGAACCAAACCACAACAGATCTGAGCCTCAGGCTTCAACGGGTTAAAATCTTTTGTAACTCACTACCAGCAATAGGAGATAACAAATACGTGTCAGTCCACAGTTATTGTCAATTTTACTGCTTTTGCTTTGCCCATATCTGCGGTCACTGTTTCCATTTTCATCGAATAAAATAGAAAACATTTGAGCAAAAACTACCGAAGTACTTCTTAAATAGATATACATGCCTTCAGCTCTCAGTTATTCACATCTTCACAGTGCAAAGATGTGGCTAGTTAACTGGAGAAAGATTTTAGTGAAAGAATTTCATTCAACTTGTTAACAACTGATCTTTTTATTTTGTCTTTATTCAACATTTGTTAATAGGATTCTATGGGATGGGCTGTATCACGCCTTCAAAGAACAGAGGGCTTCTGTGCACACAAATAAAAGCAAGAACAGAAGTTTCCAAGGCTAAATTCCCTGAAACAGTGATTCCTGAAAAAAACAATTATATGGCAGTGTATGTCAATAACAAAGAGTTAAAAAAAGAGAAGAAATCTCATGCAAGACAGAGGCAGAAAAGGTATCACTCTGTCCCGTACGTTTTGTTGGGTGTTGGTTCTCAAACTAAAGTCTTCTTGTTACCTTGCTGGATTCCTCCAGTTGAGTGCCTCGTTTCCAGGCCTCAGAGAACATGGAGCTGACAATACTTTGGGAACGGACATGTCCAGCTGGCTGGGTGTCAGAAACTCCACTGTCAGACTGATTAGAATGATTTGATTGAGATTCTGTTTAGAAGAAGTTAAGAAACAGTTAGCATATGTTTCTGAACACAAGAGTAAAGCCAGTGTGCTTATAATGCAACTCTGTGACATTTATTGGTCACGCCTGTTAAGTGTGTTGTAACTACTGCATAAAGTCTAGCTCACATCCAGGCTGTCATGGTCCAGAAAACAAAACAGAGCAACAGCATCCTGGTATTAACCAAATCTGAAGCTCTACAAAGATGACAGGGTGTCAGATATGCTGCAAAGTGAGAACACACTGCAGTTTTATAGGTTCTGAAACACCTAAGAGCTCCTGCACTTTGGGAAAAATCTCATTTCATGCACTGCATGCAAACTGCTTTCTAAAGTACCCCTTTCCAGCACAACCTGAGAAACAGACACCGGACATAGGCTGACAGCAGGCAGGCAAACTGTGCTAGGCAAGGTCTGCTTCTGACTGTCCCATTCCTCAAGGGAAGAGAAGGAATAATGAGCATCCTGTAACTAGCAAACACAGATGATGCTCTGTATCCACAAGGTATCTTGAAAAGGCAGCAGAAGCCACTGCCAGACTGATTTTTTCCAGTCTGGCAGCAGCCCTTCTGTGTGGTCCCAAAGGTAAGAAAGCATCTAGGCACAGGCTGGACTGCAGCTCTGGCAGAACACGCATGGCCGCTGGGCTGTGGCTGAGCTCCCCACAAGAGAAACTTTACCAGAAAAACATCCAGCCTGGATGGAGAAACTGTGAGTAACTGAGAATTTACTGCTACACCTGGCAGGCTTTGCCACACAGCTGGAAAAACAGAGTACCTTCAGTCAGCCTGAATTTGCTTAGCTCATTCTCACAGGATACTTTCTCAACCTTTCCAATTCAGTAGCTTTACTTTCTGACCTGTATCTGCAATGGACACAACACTTTCATACAATAGCCTGTTTTCAACAATGAAACTTGCCCCTGAGGGTTGAGAATAATCTGGCCAAGTGTCAGTCAGCTCTGAACACTGAAATGAGACTATATAAACCTTCATCAATTCGTAAACTGTTATGGGCTGTGAAAAAAACAAAACAAAACCAAACCAGTCCCAGTCCTGCTGAAAGGTAAATGGGAGCTGCCAACGCAGACTGACATAGGAACAGAAACAGTGTTTTTCAAAGTTTGTCTCTAAAGAAACTATTTGGATCTCTGCCTTTGGGCAGGGACTATTTCTTATTTTCCAATTTTGAATATTCCAGTCAACAAAGCAGTTTCAGAGCTACACACACACGTTCTGTGTACCATTAAAACATACATTTGCTTTCTTTTTCTCAAATAGGTGAAGACGGAGGCATCAGAAATTTGAGGAAATTTCCTCTTCTCAGTGTCAGAAAAAGTTTTTTGGAGGTGAACAAGAATGTACTGTAAGTTTCTCAATACACCACTGCAACTAATATAAGGGGGCTTTTATATATATATACACATACATATACATATATAAATAAAATGGAAAGTCTGTGGTTTAGACTAAACAGTAAAAGATGTTTAGCATAAAAGACTTCGGAGAAACAGTCCGCTTCCTGCAACAGTCTCTCCTAATGTCTCTAGATAGGGGATGATAAAAAAGGTGATTAAATATTTCTATTATGAGACAGAACACATTATTACCTGGCAAACTAGATGAGCTGGAGCCTGACTTGATACTGGAGCTAGACAAGGAAGTCCAGTCATATGCTGATTCTGTTCTCTTCAGTGCTTCCTGATAGTTCATGTATAGTTGCTTCCCATACTATGCAAAATGACAAACAAATTTAACAACTGTACATAGGCTGTGTACCCTTTCAGACTGCTGAGCTCTACCTCTGGCTTCTCCATTCCACCATTTTTTCCCCCAGAGAGAAACAACAGGCTCTTTGTCAAGGAGCTGAGGCAACATTAATTTTTTATTAGTGAACTACTGGAAGAAAGAAACAAACCAGTTTCTTTATCCTAGAATAAACCGATGAATAAACCAAGCCAACCTGTGGATCTTAGAAATCAATTCTGCTTTCCAGTTCTCTTCTCCCATTAGCCTTCTTTTTAAAATCTGTGAGGGAGGTGGCTAAAATCTAGTTATGATGTCTGTTAGAACTCTGTCAAGCGATGGAGGTGCAGCAGAAACAAGAAGGGCCTAATTACTGAATTATCATAACAAGAAAGCTCAACAACTTTGCTAGAGAATGAAACATAGAATCATAGAATAGTTAGGGTTGGAAAGGACCTTAAGATCATCTAGTTCCAACCCCCCTGCCATGGGCAGGGACACCCCCCCCTAAACCATGTAAGACGATTGTACAATTCACATTCAGAATAGGTAAACAGAGGGAAGTAAGATTTACCATGTATTCTACTAAGTAACTCTAAGTGGTTTCAAACAGATAATGACAACTCATGAGAACAGTGTAAGACTGTCTAGAAGAGTTTACCTTAGCAATGCGGATGCCATTGATCCATTGGTGGAGAGTTCTTACATCATCACAGCAGAGATACTTGATATACTGGGATTTCTTTTGGATCTGAGGATGCTGCAAAAAATCATTAATCCTCATCAACACTTTAACAGCTAGGAACGAAAGGAAAGCCATTTATCTGTTGAAGTCTATACAGACAAACTTAATGCTGGAAGCTCTTCAACAGTAGTCTGTATTTGAGCCTACTTAAAAATGTTTGAGAGTGCTTCAGAAGATGGCAGTGGGGATTGCTTCACATACAGATTGGCAGTGTGCACCAATTTTAGGTTTGAAACACTAAGAAAAGGTGAATCAGTATTTTAGGGCTGTAACTTCTATCTCCTAAAAGTCTTCTGTAGCTGTAAGGCTCTTCAGAAATCATTATACTCTCAAGCACAGTAGTCAGAACAGTATCAGCTTGTAAAAAACTTTCCTAAACACAAGCAAGATGCTGCCAAAGCACAAAGAGTTGTCTCCTTTCACTGCTCTATGGATTAACTCATCACCTCAAAGAGACAACTGACATTTCACCTGGTTTACTCTGTGTGGTCGGCAAGTCTGATAAAGTAATTCACTCTTAACCTGTCCAAATGATGTGGATAGAAAGTGACATGTCAGCAGAAGAAATCAATCTAATTCAAGAATTTATAAATACCTACAAACACTGACATTTTTTCTTTTAATAATAACTGTGCCAATGACCTATGAGAACATGGGAAGTATTTCCAGTTTCAGCTGCATGCTTTCTCCCATATTTGATATTCAGTGTCTACCTCTCAGTGGGCCCAAATGCAACTGGAAGATGAAATCAATTTTTAACACAGTGGACAGGCAGCCACACACTCCAGGCACATAAAGCATTCTAATGTACTGACATAAGCAACACCCCATGAAGGGAAGGTAAGAGGTCAAAGGAAAACTGTAAGTTCAACTATAACCATCTCATGTTACTTGCACCATTTCCAAATCCATTTTCAAATGTAACTTGCTGCGAACATACTGTGAAAACTTGTTTTAAAATAGCTTTGCCACTAGCTATCTTGCAGGAGCTGACACAATTTTGAACACTCTGTGGGAGTCAAGAGAGACTGGAAGATGAATTGATACAATTTACAATGATTTGAAGTACTGAAGTTATCAATTTCACAGGTTAAGATCAGGTCACTGCTTTCTATATTGCATTATTTTTCTACTTTTCTTTCTACCTGTCCTTTATACTCAGAATTTCTTCCTTTACTGCAACCCTTTTTCCCCAGATTGGGCAATATAGGCAGACCTGAGACTCCAATACCAATTTCTGCACACCGCTGGACCTACACTCTGAGAAGACAGCAACTCGCTGAAGTTAGTGTTTCAAGGGGTATTATCTCGCTGAATCTAAATGGTTTTAAGGTATAGAGTAGCTGAACAGGAAAAGAGTCTAGTATTATGATTTACAGTATGCTGAACAATTAAATACACTAGGACTTAATCAGTCTGGAAGTAACACAATTGAAGGCAATATGAAAATCCAAATCACAAGGAGCATGGAGAACAAGCAACAATTGTTCACTAAGTGTTTGCTTCCTATACAAGAACTAAAGGAAAAATGAAGTGGAAAGCAACTGACGGTTCAGAACAAATAAGAAAGCATGCAAGGTTTACCCAACTGCTGTAGTGTTCTATAAGTTTCTTGGAATCCAAAAAGAAACAGGGCATACGCAAAGAGTAAGAATGCACCTGGGGCTATTACACAGCCAATATCCAGTGTCTGGCTAGTCACATTTCCAAAGGGTAAAAAAGTATTCTGTGAAAGTATCTCTGTCCTGGACTTCTAACTTTTCCCTAAGCAGCTTATAAAGAAAGGACAGTGTCA
Source organism: Psittacus erithacus (assembly GCA_009867235.2). Classification (NCBI taxonomy): domain Eukaryota; kingdom Metazoa; phylum Chordata; class Aves; order Psittaciformes; family Psittacidae; genus Psittacus; species Psittacus erithacus. The sequence goes on from WYDI02041178.1 coordinate 48,299, forward strand.
GAGAAACCTAGAGTGTTAAATGAATCTAGTAAAGCCATTCTTCCATGTCTCTCGGTGATCTATCTTCTTCCTCCACCACACAATCCACATGGATCTTCTGGCAGGTGGAAGAGATCTATCAGCTTGATGAGGAAGAAAGTGATGCATACCCATTTCTTCCTTCTGCACTAGTCCCTACATGGCGTTTGCTCATTCTCTTATTGTATTTCCATCAAGGCTCATTACAACTCCACAGAAAATGTAGTTAAACATAGCTTTCCCACTGTCATTGTAACTAACAGCAGTTTAGATCTCCCATTTACCAAATGAAGTGTCACCCTGAAAACTGACATAGTTTTCCAGTTGTTGCATTACTGAGCGAAGTCTATTCTAAATTACAGTCTCTCCCAAGATTAATACTGTGCTAATCAGCTGTTGCTCACAATTGGGAAGCATAGTTATTTTAAGGGATTAAGATTAGCGTGGAAATGTTTCAAGCTCTCTTTATGTTCGTTTCAGTGTGAGAATTTTCAAAACAACCACAAGTTACCTTCAGCACTAAACAGTAGTCCGTGGGTGCTTTGTATTTGTTCCGATAGTCCTGTCCATAATAAACACTGACGTGATCAAGCTGTAGAAAGCACACGAGATCCCGCGAGACCTATTAAATATAAAAATAATAATGTACAAAATGTAAGGAAACCACATGCATTGACAAAATAAAAATACTGATAAAACGTCTAGTTAGGGTCAAATATTAGCTTCAATCTGATTCAAAAACTACCAATGCATTAAGAAGATACAGCCATGCACAAACTCATGCATCAGTTATCAATTTTTAACCAGGATATTATTTTCCAAATTCAGTCTGGGTTGGTTTTTCTTCATTTTTGCCTTTTGACAGCATTTTACTAATGTTTATTCAGAGTTGGTATCCGGAGAAAGTAAGCAGCATTGTTTGCCTGGGTACTTTTTAACAACTGTTGGTTATATTTCACCTTGGTTAATAATCAAGGTGTTCAAATCCCAACAGGACTGTGAGAAAAATGATGTTTGGCAGTGATTGTAGGGCACAGAATTTCAATAGGTGATCTTGCATATAGATTGTTGTAACAAAGAAAAAGGCTGTGTAAGGAACATCTGAGACGTTTTCAGTGTGAAAGAGAGCTGATGCGCTGACAGAAATTTCCTCATTGTCAGCTGTGTGGAAAGTGGACCTCCCATACTGGGGATCAGTGCATGCTGTCAGGTCTGATGGATTCATGGTCAAATTCAACTCACAGTAGTTCAGTCTGGAAACTACAATGCATTTGTAGCAGTTTTCTGATAAAGTCTTGATACACACAGAACAGCAGTGACACTTAAGCAATGGTATTATATTTAGCAGTTTCAAGAAGCATGGCACAAATTGATCTGAAAAGAATCCCATTTATATGAAGTAACTAAAACCCACAGAATCATGCAGACTGTGGAGTAGGTTTGATATTTTATGATTGGCATTTGCAATGAAATCTGGTCCTTTATCTGAATTCTGCTTGAGATAACACAGCCTCTCAACTGCGCCAATTATTTTTCCTCAAGTGTTTCTGAACACCTACCCTGAGCTCGTTCAAAAAGCAGACTCTTGTCTTCTTGCATTTTTAAACTTGGGGTTTAGCCCATCAAGTGCCACAACAGTAATTTACACAGTATTTCCATGATAAAGCTGCATTTTTAATTAAGGGATGTGGCACTAGGCAAGGCACAGCTAAGCCCAAATTTAAGGCTGACTCTTGTGCACACATCTACCAGCAATAAAAAAATCGAGGGAAGCTGCTTTAAAATAGCATAAATAAATAGCATACCTTTGCCTTCCCTTTAGGGACATAGTAGATTCCGGAAGCTCGAAGAAGAAAGTAACGTTTCTTCCAAGACTTCTTACCATCTTCTTTCAGCCACAAAACTCCCTCAATCTCTGGCACAGTTACAGAACTTCCACAGAAACATTCCTACCAATAAATACAATGGTTTGGGAAGGGAGAAACAGACAGAACATACGACATGCAGTGGTTTGCCTTTAATGATTGAAATTCTGAAGTTCTTTATTTAAGGAATAAGTGATATGAATTAGAGATTAACTGTGAAGCTACAAGGTAATTCAGACAAACACAATAGGGGATCTTAGCAGCTACTGTAAAGATTTTCTAACCACTGCTTCTTGGCAACAGATCTCCCAACAGCTTTATTTGCTGTAATGTTATGAGGTCACCTTGTAGGTATCTCCTCCTAAGTCCAAATCTACACAAAGCCTAATTCAGTATCAATCAGATACAGCTATAATTTATTCCACAAGTACTTTGTTCCTACTAACTGCCAACACCACAACTTCTGTTAAGGTTCTACTTATGAAGAGCTAACAGAGGAAAACAAATGCTTTAACTACTCTCCAGTTTAATATGCAACATAAATACTTCTGAGTAATCCCGGAAGACAAAAAGAATTAGATAGAATTACAACCCTCTTTATGTCATGGCTTTGATTTTCATCTTTTTGATTCACTGTATTCACATGATCACTTCTTAAAACCTGTATTAATAATACACTAAGAGCATGCACATGCTACTTATAAGTTAAATTTTATTAAATATAACCCCAAATAGTTACTTTTGTGTAACTACTGAAATCATAATCATTATTCTGGAAATCATATGGAAGTTAAGACACTTCAGCATGAGTAGGTCTCTACAAAACTATCTCAAAACCGTTCAGTTTTCAGCTTATGGAGGCTATATTCACTGTTTGCTCCACATATTTTAATTCTTGTCTTCAGCGTTGCAAACTATTTAACATGTTTGATATCGACTTCCTTGGCTGTCACACATTTTAAAAATTTAATATTTGGTTGTTTATTTTAAAATGTAACAACTGTTAACGACTTTGCTTACTAACAAAATTTAAAGCATTAACGTAGATCACTCCTGAACCGATGCACAGAATTTTGTGCAGAATAACAATTTGGAGAGCGCTAGTAAACAAAGAATATCTACCGCCACAGGTTAAAAAACCAGGTGACAGTTGGGCAAATTTCCACTGGTGTTAGCCACAGTTACAGGTAACCTTATTTTGATTATCACTGTGTATGATATTTTTGTTATTAAAATATCATACCTGAAACAGGGCAATATTAAAATAGCCATTATCACAGATGTAAAACGTTTCATTCATAGTTGTTGCAGAATTAACATTCAGCTTCATCCATCAATTTCAATCACCACAACCACTATACCCTTTTTGTTTTGGCAGCTTTACCTCTAGCAACACCTCCTTATTTCTGTCTGCCATCTCAGAGGTTTCCTTCTTCCCCAGGAGATAGTTCTGTAACAAGAGAAAGCTTAATATTTCTATAGACATTCTGAAATCAAGCCAAGTAACATTTCTCATTTACCTTTCTGTAGCAGGAAGGAAAAAAACCACAGCTATCATCTAAAAACAATACATTAATTGAACAAAAACTCCACAGTCCACTTGAAACTATCTGTCAGACAGCCAAATAATACATGGAACTAAGTTATAACCACCTTTTCCAAAAATATCAATCAGCCCATACTCTTACCATAACTAACAGCCTCAGAACAACACTGTCCTGGCTTTACAAAACAGCTGCCTGGTACAATGCATCCAGAAATAAAACTACTATGAACTTGAAAATCCCACAATAAAAGTATTAACAAAACCAGAGATCTTTAAGCTTGCTACATACTGCCATTATTTATGTGTTCAAAGCAGCACACACAGAAGCAATGTACTTCTTTCCACCTTGCCCTGACAATTTTGCTGAATAGAAATATTTACTTTTCATTAAGAATTACTAAATACTCCTTGCCCTCTTAAAAGAAGGCTGTCTGTAAGTACTGTAACTTATTAAATAAGTTTTGTACTCCTCTTCAGCTCGCAAGTACTGAGACAATTAAAATCTTCCTCTTCCTAACCTGTAGCTGGAAAAGAACAATAATACTCACACAAAGTTTAGCCAACAGTTCAATATTTTAAACCAAGACGAAATATCTGGTCTATGCTGGTACATCATCCTTGTTGACTGTGCCTACTGTACGTATCGGTAGTAAATATATCAACTACATGCTTTTGAAAAGAACTCAGTTTTGCTGCATCATCACTAAGCACCTCAATAAGACCTGGCTTTCAATCTTTGAATGGAAAAAATAATAAAAAAAACATGTACGCTGATGATGCCCCAAAGGCTGAGCATGTAAAACCAACAGACAGTTTGAATCCATGATATTACCACACAGATGCCATACAGATATAAAAATAATCTATGACCCCAAAAAGGAATACATTGGATAGGAATTAAAAGAGAGATCAAGTGATATTGTATCTAGTTATTTTCAATTCAAATTCTTCAAAAAGCCACCTTCTGCTTTTCTGTTTCTTTTCCTTCACTCCCTTACAATACCAAACTGCTGCCGCATATCAAATCTGTAGCTACCATTTCAGAGAAGAGAGGCCTCTGAGAGAGAAGAGAGACCTTTGGTTTCCCAGCCAAGGAACAGGAAACATGGGTGAACAGTGCAGATCCCAGCTTTCACAGAGATAGACACATGCTTTCTTCTCTTCACTTGCCATTTGGCCACAGAGTAGCTATTTCTTATATTTTCTTTTTTGCTTCTTGCCAGCAATGTAAGAATGCACACTGGAGAGGCATTACTATTGGCAAGATCTGACAACACCTTTCTTGCCTATTTATGTATTTCAACAGCACTAAGTATTGGTGTAAATGCCATGTAACCGCTTGCCTTCATCTCCATTAAAAGTTCCCACAAACACATTAGCAAACAGATTGCTTCAGCTCATGGTTTTCTGACAGGGACTTGATTTTGTGCCAACCACAATGTGGATATACACGGTGCTGAAGTGTAAAGTTGCCTGACATTTTAATATATACACAAGTATCAAGATAAAAGTACAGAAATGAACGCTATCAAAAAGCAGTAAGAAACTGCAATCAGGCATGCATATACACATCCGTTCAACATGAGTGTCAGGCTTACCTGGGGATTCTTGAAAAGTGCGTATTTCTCTATGCGTTCCACGAACATTAGTTTGTTTTGACTATCTCTTGTCCAGTTAAGAAGATTTTCAACTAAATTTTCATGATCTTCAAAGATCCTTTCTGTAGGAGTAACAAGAGAGGAAATGCATTTGAATGTCACATTTTGTTACAGAAATACTCTGTACTCATATCTCTGAGACAAGGTATATGCAGAGAGTTCAAGGTTACTAAAACAGGGAAGAAGTTTACACTAAGAAACTAAAAGAATTTAACTTTCAGATGTGCCTGGTTTAATTTTACACAAACACTCACTCAACACTCTCAATACCATCTCTTCAGGCTTATAGTTCCATCAATACATGAAGTGTTTTGATTTTTTTTACCTGACAAAGCCTACCAGCCCACATGAACACAGCAGACTCAAACGATGACATTTTGAATGTTATGAGCACAAATAAGGGGATTATCTCATTCCATGTACTCCGGTCCACACAATCCCTGAAAGAATTTATCAGGCAGCTTTTTCAGCACAGAATTTGTTTCTACATCCCTGATCAATATCTCGCTTGTAAAGTATTAAAAAAAAGTAGCAGACAATGTCTGAAATGCAAAATACCCATGGCTAGTGGAGGTATTGTAGAGGTAGTGTGAAAACTGACACTATCTCTTACAATCAATCTTGCTGAATAAATGATGTATCAACAATGGCTTCTAAGAACTATAAGCACTGGCTCTCTGTTGAAATAGTTATCAGTAGTATGACATACAGAAAATAGACAAAAAAATAGGGAAAGGAAAAAAAGGAAAATTTACTGAAATAATACAGAAATATGTAAAAACTCTTATTCTAAAGTTAATAAGGGAGAATACGTCTGTGGGAAACCACTAGACCAACTTTCTCCCCTTTTCAAAGACACTGGATAGGAATTCTGCTTTCTGCAGTTTATTCCTGCTTCACACAGGCCACACAACGGCATTTCTGAAAACTATTTTTTCAGACTCCTTTGGGACTAGTTTGACCTTTCAACTGCATCTGAAAGCAGAACATATTTTATTCCCACAAAATCAATTGCACCGCATTTTTACAAAGGGCATATTGCTCTGATCCCATCCAATGAAGACTGAGATGTCAGCTGACATCTCACCATCTGCAGTAATTAAGAATACTAAGAAAAGTGAATGCCACAAATGTAATCTGTAGGGAATGAATTAAGGCTTGAGATGACAACATTATTAAGGTCTCTGCAAGATTCTTTTCAAGAAGCTTTTGAGTTACAATTCGCAACTTCCATCAAGCTCTACCAGCAACACAGCAATACTGTCTTCCAAGAAAATAAATAAGGTGTTATCTAACACAAAAACAGAACAAAAAAGCTTCAGAAGACTGTGGCAAAAAAGCAGCTATCTCACAGCAGCTTCATTAGTGAAACTGGGTGGTTTTCAGAACATATCAACTCTTATTACAAGAAGAGCAGTAATTGAACTGAAACACAAAACAACTTATTTCACTGAGTGTGTAAACTGCATATACTGCACTTTTCCTATTATTAAACATACTCTCTAAAATTAAACATTGTAATTTACAGATACTTCACAGACATACCCTGCTCTAACTAAAAAGAATGAAAACAACCTTTGTTCCAACTAAAAGAAACCTTTCAGAGTTGTTTCTGCTACAAACTTGTAGGGTAAAACCAGGCACAGCATTTCATTCTGCATTCTGAAAATATTATCACTGAGTTCTGCTGAAAGTACACATAAAGCTCCTAGTTAAACCATTAGATAACAACAGTTGGCCTTCTACTTCAAGTAGATGTTCCTAAATCAGCCTCCTCAAAACAAGTTAACCACACACAACTGAAGCAGACCACATAAAATGCAAACAATCAGGAACATGTCTTTCTCTGCAGTTTGGTAGCTTAAAGCTTTCACTGCATTCTATTGAACTGTGCAACTAATGAGCAATCAACTGACAAGATGACATGGTAAAATATACTGTGAGGGTACACAGCCTTCCGTATCTCATTAAAGGAGAATACAATAAAGGAGTCCCTTCCTCTTACATAGGCATTGCCAGAAAAAGCATTTCAAAAGATGAAGCACTGGCAAAATAACAATAAAATTCACAATAGCATATAGGGTGAGGGCTTTCTTGTAATCATTTTTTCATCTGTTTTTCAAGTTCCAGTATAGAGTATATGAATCAAACGGGCTGCATTTTGGATTGCCTTTTAAAAAAGCACGTATGTGAAATCCATTCAAAACTTTTTAACAGTTGCCCTTACCAACGATCAAGGAAAGCCATGAATAAAGAAAAAGGAAACTGAATCATAGTCTCTTGCATCTCCCTTAGGTTTGTCATATTGTAGTTTGAATTTAAAATTCTATAATTGTAATAGATTATGTTTTTTAGCTTGAAACTCCTTCAATACAGCAGTAAAATTCTGTCATTCCCAGTATGTCACTGAGCCCACAGAGTAGGGCACGCATATGCTTGCAAAACGCCCAACTACATAAGAGACTTCTTAACCCTAATTTACTTTCAAAACAATCTTAATTCAGTCACACTGTTATTGTTTGAATAAACACCAGTTTATCTTTCCAATATTTTTCCTTTATTCTTTCCAGGCTGCACAGTGAATGGAAGCTTCTTATGGAAGCAAATCTAGGATGGGAAAGACCCCTGGTTGAGCCTCAATTTCAGGATCCTGTTGCTTACACATTCAAAGATTTTTCAGTGACAGAAACAAAACTACTGTAGAATTAATAAGGTTATTTATTCATACTATTCTTATTGGTAAAATGTTACAGAATTACACCTTTGATTCTTATGTACCCAATTTGGATTTACCCAGAATTTGTGCAAATTGTTTCTGGTTTCAAAACTGGGTAACTTTAAAGATTTCATTTATTAAAATTTTAAGATGAGCCTAGTAAGATGTCATTTTTCACATGAAAGAAGATTCAAAGGATACCTTGTCACCTCACATGATCTTTTTTGTGTAACAATAAGTAAAGTTAACATTCCATTGCATTTAACATATTTCAGGCAGGCTACGCTGCCTGAAATAGAAAAGGTTTCACCAAAGGAGAGAGGAAATACCAGTCTGCATTTTAATCTGAAATCTATATATGTGGATTCAGTTCTGGGATTTTATTAGATAATGGGTGAGGTGGTTAACAGCTCTCTGATGTAATTCTGCTCTTAAACTGGAGACTATGAATAGTTTTTCTACCATTTTTCCTCTTATTTTCCATTCAGATGCTATATCCTTCGGCTAAATGTCTAACTTTCATTGTGGTATGTGCGATACAGCACAAAGGAGCTTTAACTGCCCTCAATTTGTCATATTGCCATACTGCCAATTGCATTAAGATATTAAACAGAAAAAAAAATCAGACAATTTTTTTAATAAGAGCTATTATGATCAGTACAAAATACTATTTACAAAGAGGAAGATGCACAGTAATTTTTTTATCCCTTTTCTCTTTTTCTTCTATGAGGAACCCATCAAAACCAAGAGGCTCAGTAACTTGACATTAGTAAAATTCCTCTATCACACATTAGAATTTAGACATGCTTTTAATATGAAAGAAGACCATTCTGAAACAATACTCATAAGATTTATTATATCAATGAACATTTACTACATGAACAAATGGGATGACGAACATTAGGAATTTAAATCATTCTGAGGATGCAGATATAGACAAGCATTACATCAGTAGGTAAGATTACAAATGTTTATAATTATTACTTACCCATTTGCAATTCAGAGATGGTTTCCACCAACGACCAGTCTAAACTGTAACCACAATGCGATTTGTCCATCAGATTGTCTAATACTTGTCTCACTGTCTGCCTCTCATCCACCATCATTGTTTTTGAGCTGTCATCAGACATATGGACTCTGATCACCAACTATTAAGCAGAAAATTAAGAAACAAGAAGGATGAAATTCCCACATTTCAAATAAAAACTGTATCTTTTAAGATCATTTCTTTTTCTAACATATTGTTAAAATACCATAAAATATTAAGTTCAGTTAAAACACGCACTCAAAATGTAAAAAGCCATAAATGATAGTTAGATGTTTGTATCACAAACACTTAATAAGATACTGTTGTTCTTCAGTATAAACGAGTAAATATAAAGGTCTTCCCAATATAACGGTATCAGGCTTTAGCTGTCTGTTAAGCAGGAAAAAATTCCCTCCTGACAAAGTGTTCTGTTCTGATTAATCAAGTGTGTCTGTGAGAATTCTCCCCACATCCCTAGGTGTAATAAACACAGAGTTTTGCACAAGCTTACATAAGTATCAGAATTTTTCCTGTTTGCAATTCAAGCTTTCTGCCTGCTTCCTCCGTATTTTCTAAAAATGCTGATTATGTAAGTAAACAATATACCTACACTAAATTTTCTTTTCACAGGCACTTTAAAGAGTTCACTGCCAAAAAAACCCCAAAACCAACTTAACCAAAAACCCAAAACAAAAACCCTCATCAAAAACCTTAAGACAATAGACTTTTGCTAATCATTATGCTTCCTTTTTTGTATCTTGTTCAGCTGTAGAAGTTAAAACATGCTAGTTGGCTTGTTACTTCCCGACTTCCAGCAAGGACAGGTTTTCAGCTTTTGATACGTAAACAGTAAATGTAAAATGCATTTTAAGCTAGTGAAAAACTCCAAATGTAAAATAAGAATGCTAAATTTCAAGGGAACACTAGATCCTTTGAGAGTGCATCATGCATAGACTTCCTGCACTTGGTGACACCTGTCTATAGTCTGGAATGCTGGTATTCCATTTAACTGTGGAAAACAGTGCTATGCATTTTAGGAAGAAAAGGGCCTGTAAAACAAACAGACTCAAATTTTAAATGTGTGACTGCTTAATATACGATCTCAGGAGGCTGGACCTTCATTTCTGCTCTTGGCGGAAGTTAGCAAAGTCTTCTCAATGTACACTATCTGCAAAATATGCTATTCCTTAAGAAAAACATGTTATGTTTTATATGTTTTTTTTACATGGAAATATGCTAGGATTTTCTTAATTAGGTCCAGTCCAGATTTAGCACTACATCCTCACATAGTATCAGAACAATACAATGTTCCTATTTTATTTAGAGCAACTTAAGGGTAATAGACACAAATGAGAACAATTTTGCTTGCATTTTCCAGGTAGATGAATATAAAATAAAGATCTTATAAACTAGTATCCATAACTTACCTTTTTCACTTGTGCCTCTTTAATCTTCTCTAATGCAACCCTAATCTTCTCAGCTTTGAGTTTAGCAGCCTGCTCCTCCTAGGGGACACAACACACAGAATTCCAGTGAACACAAACTTCAGTTCAGTTTTGGGGAATTTAATTTTCAGGCTACCATGCTTTAAAATATGAACTGAAATGCTGAACCACCTACCCATAAATCCTTAACTATTTCTTAGTAATAACACTCTTATTTTTTAAGACAAAAACCATTACTATATATAGCTAACATTTAGAAATGCAACTGCCATTATCTCCAGAAGAACATACTGTAGGTATATATATTTGCCGTTTCTTGGCTCTTCCATATTATAAGTAGCCTTGTGCATTGCTACCAAATATTTTAGCATATTTGAACAATATGTATTCAACAAGAGTGTACATTTGAGTACACCCAATAGATATTAAATCAACATAAAACATAAATAGCACATAGAGAAGTATCAGAATTTAACAGTGCACAAGTATGGAAAAGAAATCCTACAAATTAGAGACCACACTATGAGCACTGGTTTGGAAGATTTTAAAGTATTAAATCTGTCTGAAGTCAGTAAGTACGTTGAACACTGCCTTTATCTTTACAAAATCCAGTTTGCATTTTTCCTTGCTTTTATTTTAAGAACACATAAAGCAAATGATTGTTCTTTTATTTGATGCTCTTCTAAGGAATCTATTTTTGTTACAACTGAAAATGTATTGAAAATTCACATAATTTAAATCTATCTTATCTGCTGATGCTAAAGAAACCAGATATTGTAAGACTAGCAATACTGGGTTTTAATTTCTGGAGCTTACTGATATTTTAAAAATGGATTTGAAATGTGCAGCTAAGCAAGGAACCACTTTAAGACAGCACGTGCACGTGGCTGGTCATTGTGGCTAATATGCTAAAGCATCATAGTTATTTAAGAATATCTAGAACAATAAACATATTAAATAAATACACAAGCAAGTCTCCTCCAAAATACGTAATCTCCTTGGAAAAAAAAAATTATGATTTTTCTGAGATCAAACGTAGCACAGCCCATCACAACAACGTTCAGCATGCCACAGACATTTAGTTCCACATTCCTTTCTTGTATGAATGTAATTCATGGTTTCTTTACCATGTGTTTAGATAGTTGCTTTTCTTGCGGAACTCAAGATTCAGCCATTCTGAAATCCACTAAGTTTAAGTTTTCTACTTCTCAGTGAATTACTGACATTCCTAGCAACTGCTAAAGGGCATTTTCTATGCCACTTACTGTACAAACTGTACACTTACTGTACAAACTTAACAGCTTGTGCTGCGTTCACAGATGTGACCACACTATGCACTGTAAAAAAACCATGAGCTAAACAGGACAATAGGTTGTCTTGTTAGAAGCATAATTCTTTTTGATAAAATGAACCAGAAATAATGTGAGCTTGAAATATTCCCTAAGAATTCAACTACCGAGAAATATAGGTACCTAAAAATATTAGCCTACAGAGAACTATGGCTTTTTATTCACCATAGCAATAGTGTCATATATATAGTTTAGAAAGGTTAAATCAGATTAGGATTCTATTAAAAACAAACAGTGCCATGATACCTAGAATCATTTCAATGTAAATCACACCTAGAATTCGAAAATATTTTTCTTCTTCCTTAACATTAACCATTTCCATCCAGAAATAAACTATTACTAAAACCCAAGGCTTTAAATACTTGTAAGTTTCTAGAAGTGATGCTATGCACCTGTGCACTATGAACTCAGCAACAGCAAAAGACTTTGTCATACATTTGAAGAACCTTAATTTATGGTTTAAAAAAGCTGCTCGTTAACCCAACCATAAACCTTTATTGCTGTACAAAGGTTGATGGCACATTTGGTTTTGCTCTTCACTAAAGTCAAGTAGCACAATTTTCCACCCCATTTGACCATACACCTGTACAATACAACTATCTGTAGCAAACCCCAGCAGGAGCACTTTACAGCCACAGCACACTGGGAGCAACAAAATCAAAAAACAGGGAATCAGCTGGAGGCCTCCCATATACCTGCACCAACACAGCCAAAATATCTTTGCTGATCTTGAAGTTGACAGTTCATTTTTCCCTAATTTTTTTTTAAAAACAAATACATAGATAAAAAACGATTTCAAGGATTTACTGTTTTAATGCCTACCAATTACTTTCCATTGCCCACTCAATTTTAATGTGGGTCTAGAGATCAGGTTTTCTTATACTTTACTAGCTTATTAAAAAGTTGGTTTAAATTTAAACAAACCCCCAAGAGTATGATTATAAAAATAAAAACTGGTTTCAACCAGAAATAAATTATAAAAAGAGGCCTGAATCTGCTTACTGAAAATGCAGAGAAAAAGGAAGAAAGAATTAGAAATTTCTGAAAGCACACAGTACTTAAGAATTTTAGGTTACTTAAGTTTTTCTTTATAGTTTGTGCTGACGGGACAATGTTTCGCTGGAGCAGAAAGAAGAACTATCTACTTAATTTTATAACTTGAGAATTCTTCAAAACTCACAAAAATTTATTTGATTTCCCTCCTAATGGCTCAAAACAAGCAGCCGTCCACATCTCCCCCTCCATCAAAGCCACCCCAAAACTGCTCTCAGTCACAAACACAGACCTTTTCATCCCCCTCTGGGGAACCAAGACAACTTAATGGGAAGAAGCATGTGCTTGTACTAAGCTAACATTTTTAATTGCAAAGAAACATGACATGTGGCAAAAATACTTGACTGCAACTGTAAACTATGCTATGCCATAAACTAACAATGCTAGGACATACAGTCCAATCACATCTAACACTAATACACATGCCTCCCTTGCTAAGTATTACTTCTCAGCTACAGCAGTCACAAGGCTGCTGCTGCCAGACAGCTCAGTTAGGCAGCTGATCTGGTTGAAAATTAACAAAGCAGAAAGATTCAGCAGAATCCACTCCACTGCCTTTATGGTCACATACATGCTATGCAAAGCATAAAAGAGATATATGTACATTTTACCCACTGTGTAAAAACAGAAAACATAAAGGAGTGGCACTTCTACCTCTGACAGGAGAAGGATATTCTCTTTTAGTAGCAATACACATCACTGTAAAATTGCAACATAAATTCCTTTAATGGGACTACTTCAGGAGTATTGTTACACTTATATTTTAAAGTCTTGAACTCAGATTATTTTTGGTTACGGAAATCAGAACACCCAATTTAAACAATGCTTGGCAATATACTCATGTTAGGAACTTGGTCATCCAAAATATCTTAACATACTGTGAACTAAAATTTAAAAAGTGCAGCTCTGCAATACAACAGTCATATTATGACTCTGTCTTTGGTTGGGTTTTTTTAATACCAGAAGTCAGTTTTCAATGATACTGGAATATTGGCAAGAATAATCCCCCAAAAATCTGAAGTTAAGATTTCCTTAATTTCTCTCCAGTTTCCAGGTAAATGCGCAGTTACAAGACACTCCAGTTGGTTTAACATTAAGTATGCAAGATGCATGCTATGACAGAGCTGACCTTGCTCAAAGGCTTTACACCCCACAATCACAGGTTGAGGTTCTATTTTTCATTTCATTGTACATTTTCAAAGTGTCATTAATTGATCCCTTTTGCAGAGATCACAAGCACAATGTAAAAAAAGGGGGGGCAAACTTCTTAAGAAAGGTTACAGCATTTAGGAAAGCTAGTAATTAAATGGTAACTGGTAAGTTCCAAACTCCACAGTTCATTTAATTTAGCAAGTTAACACAGATCACAAGACGCATGAGAGAATTTTCTTTTATGTACAATACTTGAAAATTTTCTCTGAAGTCTGTCTTGGAACACAGACAAGAAGATAATAAAAAACATAAGTAGCATTGACTTCTGAAGGCCTAGAAGCAGCTATCCACTTTTTATTTTCCCACCTACAGTCTAGCCTCAGTAGAAAGTCAATCACCTGTTTTGCAAAGGAAACTCCTTTCTGCAGACTTTTTACTTAAACAGAGGTTCATGTTGCCTGTGAACACCATATTGACATCTCAGTTTGTACCTAATCCCCCCAAACTTCAAGATGTCTTTACTAACCCCATGTTTAATGGGCATCAGTCAGCACATAAATCACAATAATGAAGTATTTTCTGTTTGTAATTTTCATTTACTTAAAAAAAAAAAAAAAGAATACTCAAACAAGTGTGTATATGAGCACTGGAAGGGGAAAGTCAAATGAGTGAATATTAACAGCAGTCTCTATGTCTTGATAAATTCATTAGGACAGGCAGAACACTCCTACACTAAAAAACAATGTGTGGCAGTGGTGGCACAGCCTATTTACAAACTGCAAACTTGCATTTACAATCGTAGTTCATGACCACTGTCAAAACATGATGTTTCATTGTGTGTCTTCTCAAAAAAAGCCAGAACCTGTATCTGAGTAAAGCAGAAAGGGAAACAAGACCTTACTTTTTCAAAGTTCACTAAATGTGAGTTTATAGAAGACATTTTTCTGGTAAGGGAATCATCCTCCCTAATGGAGACTCCTTCCAGGTTTCCTCCTTCCTTCTCAGTTTAAGATACAGAGCTTGCTATACCTTTGGCACATTGCTGACTTATTGCTACCATATTGTACTATGTTAATAAATACAGTAATGAAGGTAAAGCTGTAGTATTGTTTTGGGGGTCGTGTCTGAGAATTAAGTCACCTGAAGTTTTTAACTATCACAACGACACTACACTGGGGTAGTGCCATATTTTAACTTTGTTCTATTTCTGTGCACTGTTCACAGCCTTTTTGCTACTAGAAGCCTAACTCCAATACAGCAGATGGCTTCTGAATGGAAGTTGGAAAGCAGCAGTCACATTCTGAATGTAAGATACACTGGTCCTCATCACAAGTTCCTACATAAGGGATCTCTCTCCTCCCCACACCCCAGGCTGGAGGAGGACCATGAAGATGAGGGCTGGAACACCTCTCCCATGAAGACAGGCTGAAAGAGCTGGGGTTGCTCAGCCTGGAGAAGGCTCAGGGGAGACCTGATAGCAGCCTTTCAATACCTAGAGGAGGCCTTCAAGAAAGCTGGAAACATTTCACGAGGACACATAGTAATAGGACAAGGAGTAATGGCTTTCAACTGCAAGAGAGCAGATTTAGGTATTAGGAAGTTCTTCACCGTGAGGCGCTGGCACAGGCTGCCCAGAGAAGCTGTGGCTGCCCCATCCCTGGAAGTGTTTTAAGGCTGGGTTGGATAGGGGCTTCGTGCAATCTGGTCTAGTAGGTGTCCCTGATCATGGCAGGATGTTTGGAACTAGATGATGTTTAAGGTCCCTTCCAACCCAAACCATTCTATGATTCTTAATGAAGATGTTGAAAAGGACTGGACTCAGTACTAACCTCTGGGGGGCACCACTGGTTAATAGCCTAGACATTGCACCGTTTTGAATGTATGCTTCTAGGTGTGACAGCACAGAATCTTACTCAACCGGGACATATATTCTGCTGTCCCCCTGAAAATTTACTCAAGCTACATGTGACAAAGTTGGCAGCGATGATCAAAAAAACCCCAAAATGCATTTGCAAAGAATTTTACCACTCTTTATCCCTTGAAACCCCCTTCTGCACTAGATTATCTTCCTGCTTGCCTCTAAATAGGACTTGCCTTGTAACAGCTCTAGGCCAGGCTTCTCACTGAGGCTACATATGGCAAATAGTTACAGAAGAGGTACTGGATCTGGCACCAGGAAAAAAGCAACAAAGGGGGGGGAGGAGAACCCAAAAAAGCCCCAACACACACACACACACAAAACCCCAAAACACACAAGAAAAATTACAACAAATCCACAAGCTGGGAGAGAGAATAGGCCTTAGAAACCATGGTAAAGACGTTTGAGTTGAACAACGACTACAGCGCAACAGACAAGGCACTAGGACTCACTGATAAGTTTTAGTTGGACAAAAAGCTCAACCAATAAGCACAGCAGAGTAGAAACACAGATTTGAGAACATAGGTTGTTTGCCTAACAACATACCCACAATATCTTATTATAATTCATTCCAAGACAAGGGTGACATTAAAACTACACAGGAACACCACAATAATCACAGCAGATTAGTACAAAGCAGCTTGTTGAATAAAAATTTTATATCATAATTTTCAGCATTGCAAAAAGTCCTAGTACTAACCACCTACATCTTTTTTGTGGTTTCCAGGTGCGGCCATCACAACTTCCTCAAAAACTGACTGTAGGAGACTAGAGTTTTCAGACCATGCTTATATCCTGTGCGGGTTAGAAATCAACTGCTGTATTTTGAAACTGTATTTAAAAAATATTTCAAATAGATGCTTCATTCAAGAACGAGCACATCTGAATCAGACTGACCTAAGATACATGAAGCCAACTTCTCAACTGATTTATGCAAAGGTCTGAAGGGATTACAGTGTGTAGGAACCAGAATCTACAAACAGGGGGAATCATCATTCATAAGGAGAACATTTGCCTTTCAGGTCAACAGGAAACAAAGGATGAAGTGCTAGATATTTGAGAAGAGAAGGCATAACATGATTCTTTTTCTCCAGATGCTGACATGCATGTCTGAAGCATTACATCATTAAATCACCAGCATCTGGCATTCTGAATGTAGTTTCAGCTTCACATGCATCAGAATAGTAGAAGAAATGGTAACTTCGAAATCCAGCATGTTACATTTCTAGTTCCTATTTTCATGTCCTAAACTAGACTATATTTGAGCCCTGAGTAATCCCTCAAAATTATGTGCATGTGCTCTATATTTCACAGCCATAAGCTAATTTTCAGTGTTCATTTGATGGCTTAATTCCAGACCTACGGAGAAACAGGCTTGCAGATTTGACATTTTGACATTAAAGATACATTGCTTTATTTTCAATACTTAATACCTTTACTGATATGGCTTCACTTTCTTTGTTTTCAACAAAAGATCTGAATACTGTGAGATCAGTAACACATATAATTATGCTTAAAAATGAAGAGAGCACCACAACAAACAGATCATTGTTTGTGCTGAGATCTGCCCTATGCTGCAACAGGAACTGTGTTTGTGCATGGCTGAAATGCAAAAGGAATCTAGTCCATGACTAGAATTTTTACAATCAGTTATAATACCAAAGGACAAAAATGGTATTATCATTTCCCCAAACTGTCTCCAGTCTCAATATAAGAGGCAGATAGATCAAAGAAGGGGAAGAATATTAGAAACAGTAAGACAGTAAGAAATAATTGACACACCAGACACACAAGCATAGAGCTGCAACACGATCCTACAGTTAACTTATCTAACACCTTGCTACAACTGCAAGGAAAAGCCTCATTTTTGGGTATTCCTTCTCTCATATGGGGCTTATCTAATGTGACAGCAAGCTAAAGAGGTCTAAGCAGTAAAGTGGACTTCCATTTCATCATTTTACCAAAGAGATTTCTCTATGCAGGTGAGAAGAGAACCAGTAAATATCTACACCAGGACTGTGTACTCAGAAGTAGAGAGCACAGCTGTACTGAGATAGTCCTAAACTGAACTAACAACAAACATTATCCTCAGAACATCAGCAAGCTCACCAAAAGCATCTGACTCAAGGGGCTACAAAGTCTAATAAACCGAGCCAAAGATTTATAAATCTCAAATTCAGGAGTCTATTAGAATCTCTGGTATGAGGTAGTCCATGGTCATCCAATGCAATGGACTTACTTCATGCATTCTTTTTTTTAATTTAAGTTCCATATGGTAACCAACACTCAGCCTGTATATAAATAACCAGAAGGGAGAATATGGAAAAACATGGAGATGAAAGAAAATGATGGTTTCTGTTTGTGCCACAGCTGCTGTTAATCTATTTGCAATCAAGCAAGGTCTGCTGGTTTGGTGACTCTGCTTTGTTGGGGATGCGAGGGCAAAAAACTGATGGGGGATGGGGGAAAAGAGGTATGGACTTAAATTTCAAGCAAAACATTCACAAAAGCAGAGAATTCCTTGGGTTTGACTTTTTATGCTCCTCTAGAACACAGCATGAAAATTTGCTGTGAAGACGCATGCTGTGCATTTTGAGAAGAATGTTAAGATATTTAAGAAACAGCAGTAAACTAGGTCTAAACTTTAATTGGAAAATAGAGGCTACTTATGAACAGCAAACATTATCCTTATTATTTTGAGGTCACTTCAGGCTTGCCTGAACTTTCTCCTCTAGTCTCTAGAAAAAGCACCCAAGGAGTGGTTTGCAGTAGGCAGTAACATCAGACATATCTGACATCTCAGCTGCTAAACATTCAAAGTTTCTTAACAATGTGAAGCTGTACGTTCTTCATCCTAGCTTGCTTTCTCAGCAAGATTTATAGCTTGCTCCATCCCTCCTACCCTAATTTCTGAAGGAAGTTATGTATGGAAAATGTAATTCTTAAACTGAACAGTAATTTGTGCTCTTAGTACATTACTGACCTCCTTCCTGTAAAGAAAATGAATTTATAATCAGAACTGTACATACCTGGTTCATTAGACCACTACCTTACTAGCATATTCTGCCTACATGATATCAAGACAGCATTCAAAACATTAAAAAGTAAATCCCATTACTTACTACAGTTTATATTCAATACAGCAAGTGAATTTATTTTAAGGCTACTACTGCCATTTAACAGTACTGAATACTCCCACATATTTTCCACAGTTGTCATCTTTTTATTTTTTTAAACTAGTGAATGGAACTAGGAATAAAAACTTCTAGCTCAGCACACTTCCTTTTCAGCTAAGGCATTTTACCTACTGATGTGCCCATTGAATATTTGCCAAGATTTGAACACTTAGATGAATCTGCAGAAACAATCAATAAAATTAAGCCTTTAAAAGCATCTTGGACAATCAGGAAAAAAAAATTTAAAAGCATCAGG
This sequence comes from Psittacus erithacus, assembly GCA_009867235.2. Classification (NCBI taxonomy): domain Eukaryota; kingdom Metazoa; phylum Chordata; class Aves; order Psittaciformes; family Psittacidae; genus Psittacus; species Psittacus erithacus. The sequence goes on from WYDI02041178.1 coordinate 67,478, forward strand.
ACAATCAGGCACAGGATCCTGGAAAGGGCAAGGGTGGGAGGAGCATAGCACACACTGAAAGCATTCTTTCTACATGGAAATAGTCACATACAGGTGGAAAGAAGAAGCATCACCTTGGTCAGCAAATGAGAAGGCTTTCCTGCAATGTTTCTCAGAAGGAGGGAGGTTTCCCTGTCCAAATAGGAGTGCTTGTGCAGAAAGAAAAAGAACATAAGTCAAAAGAAGTCAGTATAGTAATTTCATAGTGTCTTGATTACAGAAGATAGGGTTTAAAGAAAAAACACCCTACGTCATCACTTTATTCCCCTCCCATGTAAAAGTGAACATTCCCAAATATTACGAGCCTAACACACTAGTATAAACGCATCATTTTAATTTTCCCCTGTAGAAAAGGTCACGCAATAGAATTAAGAAAACTTTTGCTTACCTGCTACTGGTTTCTTTTCTGCAAGAGACAACTCATTTTTAAAGACATTTAGAACTCTAAAGGTAAGGAAACATGCACTTGCAATGCTTTTCAAAATCTTGTCCAGTCTTCTAAACCAGAACATTCTACTTGTGTTACACAAACATAAAGCCACTAAAACCTGGTCATCCTGGGTTGCTGTTTCCATAGTTGAATTAAAAAAAAAAGCCCAGACGTTACCATAATAATAATCCAAATCTGACTTAGAATTAATTTTTTTTTAAAGGACTTAAGTCTCTCTTCTTTTGTACAGTCCAAATTATGTAATCCAAGAAGTTGGGAACAAATCCCCATATTTCTCTTGAAAGAGAAATTAGCAGAAAATATATTTTAATCTGTTTAAAAAGGGGAAGCAAAAGCAGTAGCAACCAGTAGAAAAGGACTTCTCAAAAGGCAAAAATCAGTTAATGACAGTTAACAGCAATCATCTCCAGCATCTGCTACAAAGGAGCAACAAAACCATCATTCCACATTTGCAGAACCACACAAGTCTGCTAAGGAAATTAGGCTATAATACTGTGGAACTTAACAGGAGCATTAAGAGTATCTCCTGTGTACCATCCCTGTACTCCAAATTTGCTCCAATGTGGCTGTATCTGTGTCAGCCTTATTTCTGTCAATTGCCCAATGCTATACAGAACAAGCATGACAACTGAGCAGCCTACAATTAGCAGCACAGAATCCCCGTTTCTTCTTCAGAGCCGCAACAAGGTATAATCTCCTGAAAAAAATGAAGGGACCATGCCCATGACTTCATGCAAGGCAGTATCAAATAGTTTGGTGAATACAGTTCCTGCAGGGTGAATATACTTGGTGTGACTGCCACATGCTGGGAGGAGTAACTACAGATCTCTGGAAGACTTTAAATGTTTCACCTCAAAAAAAATTCTGCACAGCCTCTGAAGCAAAACCTAAGACTCTACTCAAGCTCCATCTGCTACTTAGCCACTAGCATAGACACAGGTTATGCTACAGACTGAACAAAGATTTTGCTGCCTGCAGATTAATTACCATCTACGTCTACCCGATATGTTTTCGAAGCACAGCAGTGCTGCCTAGTAACACCTCAAGCACACAGCAATGAGAGCTTTGTGATGCAGGACCTGGTACAATTAAAAGATCCCGTGCATTGTTTACAGTCATACAGAATTCTCAGATTAAACTTCCTACCATATATAACCGTATCATTTGGGACTGATGAACTCATACGTTCTGGTTTTTCTATATAGATAGGACTTCCAGCAACTTCAATGACTCGTAAGAGTGGCTACCATGCAAACAACAGCTCATTTACTCAGCCCGAGCAAGCCTGAGGTGATGCTAACATTGCTGGTGAACAATACATCTTAGCTTGACTCGAAGGCAGACTGATCATCTTTTTATGATTTCTGTTATGTGCATTTTTACTCTGAATGGCTTCCTTTCCTAAACGGAAGCTCTAACTTTCCACAAAGTCAGTCTAGAATAGTCTCCATTACAACATATTACTATTGGACTTCTGGAATAAATTGGTTGGCTCTGTCCAAAGCTAAAAAAAAAAATAAATAAAAAAATGCAAAACTCCAAAGATAAGTTCAAGTGTTTTTTTTCAAAGAGCTCCTTGATAGAGCTCTTGTCAGACATCTTGGGCTTCAACTAATACGGATCACTTTTTTGTTGATGAATGGAGCACTGCAGTAGAAAGAACATTACAATGTACATGTATAGCCTCTTCCTCAGGGCTTGGCCACTTTCTCCCCTCAGTACTCCATCAGTCAACAATAATGTCAGGATAAAGAGGGGACACTGATTTTCTCCGTTTCTCCTTAAATACTATTTGCTGGAGAACATTTCTTCTACAGAGCAGCTCAAGGCAGGCAGTTTAACATTCTATCTATCATTAGTCATTTTGGCTATTGCCATCTTGCACCTCCACTAAGGAACTTTTATTCTATCCAGAAATGGGAATACCATACGGTTCTTACAAAACAGTAACCACTGGGGACTTTGCCAATACTGTTTTCCAGACCTGCAGCAAAATATAAAAGCAGGTAACCACAGGAAAGCTACTCTGGAAATCAAGAATTTAATAGGTATTTCACAGGAACAGGTGCTGGCTAGTAAAATGTGAAACACCTATCTATGTGAATTTTAGCTGGAAACATGTCTGAAAACAGGAAGGCAATACTTCTTTGCCAGGCACTTTAGCGCATGGCTCCTTCCTACTGCATACCCATTCTGCAGTACTGCAGATATCCAAAAGTTAGAATGAGCAGAAGTAGCAGAGCAACAGGAAAGCCCAAGTTCTAGGAATTATAAGTTGACAAAGCAACAACTATGTGCACGTAACTTTTTTTTTAAATATTAGACCTGCAGAAACCATTAGAGAAAGAAAAAATTAGGTTTCATTTCAGAACAAAAATGTGTTACTCTCTCACAATCCACAGTTTGAAAGCATTTAATCTATTTCAAAGGAAAGACTACAGCTCAAACATCAAGCTTTGAGGTGAACAGATGCTGCTTTTTAATACAGTCTCCTAGAAATACACCATTGTTTAGGAGAAGATAAATATTTTGTTAGTTTTTCTTAAGACTGTACAATCACATTGGACCAGAGGATCTAAATAGCCCACTCTTCCTCTCTACTTCTGGACTTCAAATATGTATCAAAGCTCTGACAGTCTAAATGCCTTATCCTTCCGAATAAATTAACCTACTTTGCTTCCTTAAGTTCTTTCCCAGACTAAAAATAATACCAAAGAAATTAGGAAACCAAAACGGTTTTAGTCCTAGGAAAGACATTTCTAGTCTTCCACTATGAAAAGCATCTGCTCTCCTTACAACGGCTCCCATCACAAGAACTCACGCCTTGGCAACAAAGAAACCTCTTCCTCAGTGAGCTGTTTTAGGTTCATTCAGGATATAAAACCAATTCCATTTACACAAAGTAGTATGCCCCGATCTCCACAAGCCCCCAAAACCATGCACTGTTCTATGCTGTCGCAGTAAGCTTACTGCTTACACAGTACAAGGCTAACATTCCTCATAATGGGCATTTTCAGTTTATTTTTTTTTAACTGTCTTGCAACTGGAATATTAAAATATCCTTGGAAGGTTTGAGACATCACGAAAGTATCAAAATATGACAAAAGTATCAGAGAAGGTGAAAATGTGCAGTTCTTTGCACTAAGCATGAAGTTACCCAAGAGCTCCGCTGTAACAGTGCTGAAAGACTAATCCCTGCATTCACTGAAGTACTCAATGTAGCTTATTCTACATGTATATACACAGAGACAATGACTTGATGCCTAATTAATTTACCAGCTTCTTTAAAAGACCACATATTTCTAGGCTACCACTTAACTAAGGGTGCAGACACAAACAGTATATAACATGTGCACAGTACAAAGCTAGCTGTAAGTCTTTACTTCTAAAAGAAGGATTTTAAAGTTGCATTTTTGATCTATAGGATAGCTTTTTTTCCTCCTTGTCACATCATCAAAACATGTAATTCGCATTTCCTCAGAAATTGTGAAGAATCTGTCAGTATAAACTGTGCTGCAAAACTTTAGACCAGTAACCCTGGACAGGCCCTAACGCTAGCTGTGCTGGAGAGTGGACATCACTATCTTTGCTTCTTTATAATCATCAGGAGATATACTTCCTTCCCTAAAAAAAGCACATATGAAGCCTATCATCAACTATTGAACATGCTTGTGACTTATTTTTGTTCCAAAATCATTTCTTTTAAGGACAATTTTTATACAACACATAAAAAGCCATTTAATTATGTTTTAGTGTTTCCTTTGAACTGTCTTTAAACAGAACAGACTTTGAACTAAGTTTCAGATACTCAATTTAGTTCAAAAGACCTGGATAGAGAAAAAAGAGAGAAAACTATCAAAACACAGGAAAATAATGTTTTTAACTCATTTTGTACAAGAAGTATAAGCGGACATTGAAATGATGACTGGTTTGGACTATTTTCTACCTTAACTCCCAGCAACAATTATTCCAAGTCACACTGAAAACTACTGATATTAAAAATAATAATTAAAAAATCCTCAAAATACTAATAGAGATATGCTGATCAGAACATTAGTGTTCTAGAAAATAAAATTTATATCTTTCTCAACGGATGACAAAAGAGCTGTGCACAAAAGTAGACAGTACACAAACATTTTTACATTAAAAAATGGGATATGATTATCAAAATATCAGAACAAAAAAGCATGCAAATAAGCCTACTAATGTCTCCATAACAAACTTCAGCTGGTATGGATAATGAGAATGCTTGAAAACTAGATTTGAGAAAAATCAGCATTCAAAAGTTCTAGATGATGTGAGGTCAAAAAATTTTAAACAGTTTACATGTAGTTCATTCAGCAGAGACAGCTATATTTGATTTTTATGAAACCATGGAATATAATCTTGCTCCAAATTACATTTTGGATTTCAAAGATTTCCTGTATCCTTTCTTTGAAGACAGGAATGTAACATCCATTATCTTCAGGCCTAAATACCAAAAGTTCATGGACTAGCTGTTGAATATTGCATTTCACAGCGTTTTCGGAGAACTCAAGCAATATTCCTCTTAAATACAAAGTAGCTGCTTATGTCAGAAAGCTTTGCCAATGCTGAAACATTTTTTATACCCATCACCAACCCTACATCTACAAAATATGTTTGTTAAACATGACAGAACAGATGGACTAGCCGGGAAATGAAAATACCATTCAGACTTTGAGCATATAATTGGCTGCACTATACTAAGCAAGTAATCCTCTACTTGGTCAAAAGCTCAAGACTTTCTCCCTTATTACCATTGTCAGATCCTTTATGAAAAGTTCAGTATGTTGTTTTAACTCCTGAAGTTCTGAGGCCTTAGGATGAAAGCCAGTTTCAAAAGAACAAAGGCACCTGAAATGATTTCTAAGTTAACACTGAATTATTAGGCACATCAGTGTTATTTTTTTGCAGACGGTAAACGATGGGTGGATTTTAAGAAGATCCTTTCCGAAAAGATGATAAACTAGGTTCTAGTTCTAGGTTCTGAAGAATGCAGGCTGCGCAACCCATCTTGCAATGGTAGCAGGCCATCAGTTCACAGCTAACACGCTAGATATACATCACCTCATTGCTTCATTTTTTTCAATTCTACTTAAACATTTATGCAAAATCTTGACAATCACGTATGTTCATATTGAACACTGATCCATTTTCTTGTTACACACCTGATTATCCATTAGCACAGAAGTGAGACAAGTCTAGAAAGATTCAATGTCCTTGGCTAAGAGACTAATTTTAAGGTAAAGACTCAGAATACACATACAGGGTTTAAAACAGTACAATAACATACTAAAGGTGCCAAAAATACTCTTTATGCTGTTCACTTACAAATAATGAACAAAAACTGGGTGCGAAGTGCAAGAAAAAGATGACCTGGACATGTTCTAAGGTATTACATCTTACTGTTCTATGTTAAATATGTTACATAAAAAAACTTTTTAGTTAAATATTATCTGTAGGTTCAAAGACATCATTTACCCATGGTATGTACAACAGAATAATTAACCTCAGCTCATCAAAAAAACTCCCTGAAAAACAATGACAAGACACTGAACTTGCATACATAAATATCTTGCTACATTTCTTGCAAAACTCTCAACAATTAAATGTTAATACACACATGTAATTAAACCAGCTGGTGGCACCCTTGTACCATTAATCTGGATTTAATATGAAAAACAGTTGAGAAACACTACAAACACCTTTTTTAAAAGCCTCCTACTATCCCTACGAAACAAACTAAAATCAGGAAAACTGAGGAAACAGCGTCCAATAGAGAGCTGCATGCTTGCAAACTTTGTTGAAAAGATAACTACTATATCTTTCATTTCAACTATATCAGTACATTGAATTCTTTAGACATCAGCTTAAAGAATTAGAATTATTTTCAAAAGAAACCTTGAGAATTAAAAAATATATCTTTTCTTTGTAACTTTGTTCCAAAGGGAGACAAAAATGGGAAAGGAGAACTGAAATTTTTCTTTGCTAACTCTGAGATGATGTATTCATATAGCACATATAAAAGCACGCAATATGAACTGATGAACATCTAATTAAAAATATCAACTTTCTGCTTTCTTTTGCAATGGGGGTTGTTTTGTTTGGAGAAAAGGAGGCTCAGGGGTGACCTCATGGCTCTCTACAAGCACCTGAAAGGAGGCTGTAGTGAGGTGGGCGTCTATCTCTTCTCCCAAGAAGTGATAGGATGAGAGGAAATGGCCTCAAATTATGTCAGGAGAGGTTTAGATTGGATATTAGGAAGAATTTCTTTACTGAAAGGGTTTTCAGGCACTGGAACAGGCCACCTAGGCAAGCCACCATCCCTGAAGGTATTTAAATGACATGTGGATGTAGCATTTGGGGATGTGGCTCAGTGATGGACTTAGCAGCGTTAGGTTAACAGCTAGACTCAATCTTAGAGGTCTTTTCCAATCTAAGTGAATCTATGAGTCTATTCTATAGTACTATGACAGCCAAAAGCAATCATGCTTCAGAAAAAAAGTGTATTTTAAGTAGTCTTGCCCAATTGATAGTCAATGATCAACTTAAGAATAGGAGTTTAACTGTAATGATACACATGGTTACCTTACTGCACTGTTGGGATACTATCAAATTAAACAATTCTGATATTTTGTTGCAGACACATTGACACAACTATTGACAGTAATAGAAACCATATAAACGTGTGGTAACAACTTACAGGAGTCAATTCAGCTTCTTCTTCTGGAAAGTTTATGGGATGCTTGGATGATTGATGGAATGTCCCACAGAAACAGTAAAAACGTAGGAAAATTGGGAGGGAAGGATGCAAAGGGGAAGAGAGGAAAGGGACAGAGGAGAAAGAAAGGCTTTATTAGCACTCAGAAGAGGGAAAGAAGAAGCAGCGATGACAATTAAGCAAAGGCAACAAAACTAGATTAAGAAGTTACAGTGGCCCCCATCCAAAATTTCTTACAGACAAATGATCAGTGACTTGAAGACAAGAAGATATTCAGGCTTTCTTCTATGGGAAGGGAGGAGGTAGGATACAAGTATGTTTTCAACCACAGCAAGACAGGAAACAGTCAATAACCCCAGACAAAAGCAGTTGAAACAAATCAGAAAATGAACCCAGGTAACATTTTCTTTGCACAGTATCACTTGCTCACTAAGCCAACAACTGAGAGTTAAGTTCGCTAAACACTACAAACAGAAAAAACATACTGTCACTTCACACAAGCTTATCTGCTTCCCATGTCAGTTCTTCCATACATAATATACTCTGGTGACGATTACAAAGTATATACAAGAAGAATGTCTGTTTAGTAGAGATTTATCTTATTTATAGTTTGTCATACTATTTTTGACCTCTGAGTGCTCCCTTACTTTACTTCATTTAAAAAGAAATGAAGAGGAAGTATTTCTGTATTTCCATAATCTTCAGTAATGGGAGGGGTGGGACACAACAACAAAACCCATAAAGCAAAAAGAAAAACCCCACCACATTTGTGGCTCAGGACAAAATGTCCATGGTAGTGACAACTTTCCTAGTATGAAGTTAAAGGAGCAAAAATTGAATATTATGCTACTAAAAAGCAGAGTACGTAAGATTTCTAGTGCGTCATCCAATGCTTGCTCCTTTTCCTTCAAAGGTACAGAAGTATCTGTTTCAGGCATGTTAATTTTGGTAACCGAGTTACACAGTTAAAGTTTGACAGATGGAAAAGGGGTTACAGTTTATTCTTATCAAAACCCCAGAAAAGGAATATAGACACTTAGAAACTGAAGCAGCAGCATTAGATAATAGAGCTGCCCAATACTTCCACACACAAGATGTGTTTTCAGCAGCTTAGTGGTTACAGTTTAGCAAAATTTTTATAAGACAGAAATTTTCTATGATGGGTTACTGTTATAGGATTATTACTAGTCAGTTACATTAGACAAAGTATTTCCAAGAGAGGAAAGGAAGGTGTATTTCCTTTAAAATACATACATTTTTAAAAACCTCTGCATGTCTGATCACTAAATAAACTACTGGCAGGAGCATCTTCAAAGACTTGCTTGGCACTCTCCCATGAGGAGTTACTCAAATTTGTCTGAGCGTAAGCCTTTGGAATTAAAACTGCAGTCCATAAAGTCTCAGTGAAGTCTGGAGCATCACAATTACAAAAACTCAGTGCTGCATTGTCTCACAAAGCCCTTCAAATGGACTGCACACAACTAACCTCGAACAAAAAGACTAGATATGTTTGAGAATGTTTGGGTCCATGGTGGGAAAGCACAGCAGCCTTCTTGAAACTGCAATGCCTGGCTGCTGCAGAGCATATTGGAGCCAGACATGGGAAGTGAGAATCTGAAGCTATTACTCTATGCTCCCAAGTGGCCAACCCTCCTCCTGGAACCCGTGCAACTCTGCAGGCAACTGGAATTTCCTAACACTAAGTGTTTAGCTTTGCAACTTAAAAACACCCAACAAAAAATCCCCAATCATGATTAAAAAAAAAAAAAAAATAAATGTATTTTACAGGAAGTATTTCTTAACTTCTAGCAACACTTAAAACTTCATGCCAGTTCTGACAGCTACAGTTTAAACCTATTGAAATTCACTGCAGTTTAAGAAACATGTCTGTGGACACTTCAAACTAAGAAACTGCTGCACTGTGTGCATGACGAACACTATTCTCTAGTCCACTGTTGAAGTCCATGCACTTGCCAGGTCAAGTTGTGATGATGCTTCTCTGTTGAACACAAGTCTTGGGACACAGCAGGACAGAAAGCATTGCAAAAGCTAGTGAACATTTCAGTTCAAGCTTAGTTTCAGTACTGGTTTTAAGAGATCTAAAACTAAGCTGCCACAAGAAAGAGGCAGTCCTGACCTTCCCCAAACCTTGTGCTCTCACACATATTTTTTGTGTGGACAGCAGTGACCACACAGTCCAGTGGAACAGCAAACAACTAATTAAGAAGGATTATTTTTCAGGGAGACCACAAGCTAATCCAAATCACTGCGCAGCTGCACAAACACTAATGCCAATACAAAATGGGGAAAGGCTGACCAATTCAGCACTAGCATGGACCTAAATTAGTATGAACAGGGAGGAGGTTTCAAGCAGTGGAATTTTCCCAAAATTAAAAAAAAAAAAAAAAACAACCATGAAAAATTAAATAAAATGGAGTATAATTTCACACAAAATGGTTGTCTCATCTGTGCAAAGAGATGCATCAAGTAGAAGATTGAAAGAAGGAAAAAAAACCCCACCAAACTTTAGTAAGACTAATTCATGTGTAACTGCGTTAGTCTGAGAAAGAATATCAGATACTTCGTTCTGCGAAGGGCTCTACCTGTGGCACAGAAAACAAGACATCAAAGTAGCTAAGATACCTAAGGAATAAAAGTACACATAGCTTTAACTGGTTTTGTTTGAACCTGCTGCATTTTACACCAAGTAGTACCCGTATTAAGTAACATTTGCTTATATGTCTGCTGACTTCTAAACTATTAATCAGTTCTAAAAAAAATTACTGTAGATATCAAATGATCCAAAGATCAACCACCAGAAAAGAATGGATATACAGAGCTGGGGAGTTAAAGTCATGAACCTATCCTTTAGGGTAAAAGCAGGTAAGGCATATGAAAAACTCAGACTTGCATTCATAAAGCAAACCACTGATGTGACTGGTCTAAAATCTTGAACTTTTATAGACATGAGACTACTAAATATCAAACACAGGCAACTGTAACCAAGGCTATAAATTTGGTTAACTAAAAATGAAGACTTCCTTTGTATTCACAGACAAGATTTATTATACTATAACAGACTAAAGACTAACCAGCATGCACAAATCCGATACAGCTAAAAGGACAATTCTCAGCTATTTCTCCAGAACAAAGTCTCATTTTTTGGGTCTAAAATCCTTTAGAAACCTGATAAACCCAAGTTTTCATGCTCTAAGTTATAAGTGTATGCAACTGAAGAAAGCTGCATAAATTCTTTTCTTAAGAGTTTAATGCTCCATAATCAGCTGCTGTGTTCTTAATTTGTCATCTGTTACAAACTAGACTTTTTGGCAACCTGAAGTAAGGACAAACAAACTGTTGCTAATTTCCTACAGATGTAGTATTTCTCTTCCCTAGTCTAATTAAATGATACAGAAAAAGCAAAGGAATTTACGTCTTGGTTTTAAGTGGACTGGTCTATCTACAAAGATATTGGCTGTTTTAAAAGCTTCATTAATCAATCACAACTTGTAGAATGATATCTTCACTGGAAACTGCAATCAAAGCAAACAACTCCCTGCAGCGCTTCTGACAAAATCTGGCACAATCATAAGGCAAGAATTCTCATTTCTCAGCTCAGGCCTAATGGCTTGGTCCAAGACTGCTTCTTCTGAGACATATGTTGCCTAGATTTGCTTGGTCATTGATCTAAGGTGTTTTGTCTCTTTCAGATGAATCTAGTAAGAGTTCCAACGTCTGAGCAGCCATTTTCTTAGCTTGTCCGTATCAATGACATATTTTTTCCTCAATAAATCCTATTAAATATAAGCAAGATGTAAAGTGTGGTTATTTATACTCAGCACCCAATTCAAACTGTCTTCTACAACTGTCAAAGTCTGTGATAGCGACTTCTCTAATCAATGCATGTAAAGAGGTAGGAGGGGAAGCTAAAAAGGATAAAAAAGGTCACTGGACTGCAGACAGCTTCCATCAGCAACAGCAGCTGTTCTACTGTTAGCATTACTAATCATAACAGCACAGGTACACACACATACAGAGAAGTCTTAACAATTTTAAGGGGTACCAGCTCAGCTGACTACCACCAACTTACATTCTTTTCTTTTAGCAGACAAAAGTTTACTGCAACTGGAAGGTGAAGGCTGATGAACTTTGAACTGTGCACCTTCATCTTAGAAGGTCAGAACCGCTGAAGAATAGAAACTATCAAGTATTTGTATCTCTAGAGGAACACAATGCAATAAAGGCAGCACACCACAGGCAAACTCTAAATGATACAGTACAGCTTTGATGGAGACAACCGTCTTACTACTGCCACATGAAAGGGGCTACCAGGAAAGTTTCTGAAGAAGCAGCTTTAACTGCAGATAAATACATTTTGAATAGCAGAATCTGACTCACTCAGTTGCTTGTCTTCTGGAGAAGACTCCCAACACTACAGGACAGCCAGAAAGAACTGCATTTAGGTATAGACAATGCCTTTCGCATTCATACATAAGGTAATAAAACATACTATAACTTTGTTTTTTGAGTTGATAGCAGCTTTGCCAAGCAAACAAGACATGTATCACACTGTCCATTTTCCTGTTCCTTCTGGGGAGGAAACTTTTAAAAGCTTATTCATCAGCGTGAGAAAAGGTGACAGGCAATCTCAGAAGATAAATACACTCTTACATGCTTTATGGCTCCTGCAATACCTTAGTTAGTGACCTCTTGTGGAAAAAAAAATTAAAAATCATAGGGTAGATTTTAAATTCATGCCTATGAAATAGGTTTGATATGCTGATTGGAGAAACAAGATTTACCAATACACGGATAATGTTTAGGTTCTCACTTTCGCTTATTTTAAACCTATACAAACCAATTTTTAAAACCTACTATTCAATGCATGTGCAGTGATTTAAACTTTCAGAATATCTCTCTTGGAGTCCAATTCAAAATTCTTACCAGATGAAAAAAAACCCAAAGAAACAACAAAAACTTCCTTTCTATCATTTGCTTTGCAGATTCCGTAAGTATAATGTGGAGGAAGAATAAACAAATTTAGGTGCCAGTTTTACCAACATTGGAAAGAGTGTATTGGTAATCTTTGGGTTCTAGTGCATCAGATGATGAAAGCTGTTTCACTGTCATGCATAAACTTTATGATGAATGCCAAGCACATTTGATTACCAAAATACATAAGTATTGTTTATATTTTATAAACTGATATGTTTATCTCTGAGGATGTTTTGAAAGCTTCCAAAAATCTGGCAAGTGAAGAGTCATTTTACATCTATTGCAGGAACATTTGAAAACTGGATGGCTCACACTTCTTATGCCAAGAAAACTGAAAGCCAAAGTGCTTCAAGATAGGCACAATTTTCCTTTACTGTGGACTTATTAAAAAATATTTAGTGACTAATAATCAGAAAAAAAAAAAAAAGAAAAAGATGAAGAGATGGTCTAATTGTGTTTCAAATTAAGTCAAATTGACTATTTTCAGCTTAGGAAAAGGATAACTGGAAACGCTCCAGAATACACTTCGCATACAAAACTATGGCTATAATAGAACTGGCAGAAAATGAAATTAATTTAATTTTTTTAAGAGTCTTCGGAGTCTGTTATGCCTTGTTTGCTGCATATCTGTGACTACTCTCCCAAATCATAGACTAACATCCTTCACATCTGCTAACCACACAAAGCATGGAACATAAGGAAAACTACTCAAACCTTAAGCTCCCAAAATACAAGAGCCAATAACGCTCTATTCTTCCAAGAGCTAAAATAGCCCACAACTGTCCTTTAAATCACCCACAAATAGTACGTGAGGTTCAGCAATCCAATTCTATTTTAAGACACTGTTGCCTACCAAAGACCATATATATATATATATTACAGGTTGATTTCTCTGCATAGAGAAATGTAACTGCATTTTCATACAGTGTAACATTTAGTAACCACACATGAAACATGACCTACAACAATTGTTAATGGGTAGAAAAGCTTCTGCGTTATGCCACTGCGTAGCAAGTATTATTTTAGTGACAACATGTCCATACAAGAACCAAGGCAAAATTGCTACGAAACACAAACTTTGTCTTTCCTTATGCCCACTTCAAGTTTTCCACTTTATCCCACTGGAGATATACACCAATACACATTTCCTCTATATGCGTTTAGCTCACATTGCAACTATTTTTGGGTCATGCCTCCAAAGCTCCTTTGTTTTCCCCAAAGAAATGTTAACATTTACTATGTACTACCTCCTCCTCTGCCAAGTGAAGCAAAGAACCTGTAGTTCTAATGCACTTGCAGTCCCCTGTCATGATTTTCACCTCTTATATATCCAGCCTGAAACTACAAAGAGCTTAAGTAAAAGCACGGCAAGGGGGAGGGAAGAAAAGAGAGGAAGAGGTATTACCAACTGCTAAATTATGTTTTGTTGTCATATGGAAATCAGAATCTCTCAGCTGTGCAAACTGGATTACAGAGAACTCCATCATACTAGGAGGGAAGAGATGCTTTACTGTGCAGATGGCAGACTTCAAACTTATCTGCAACCTCTTCAGTGAGTAGATGCAGGACAGTAACAGTGACTGTCCATAAATGAATCCTTTCACCAGTCAGACATAACTAGCAACATGAGCATGATAACCCCGGTTCACTGTTCTCTCTCCTCTACTTTCTTCTGCTGTTGGTCAAGAAAAGCTTACTGAAAATAGAGACAATTTCTTGGTGGCAGAGGGACAGAAGGAGGAAGGAAAAAAATAAGATGGGTGGGTAGAGGGAACAAATTAGTCATATAGCTGTCACTTCCCCTACCTTTAACTCATGCTATTACATCACTCATTCAATCTAGATTCAAGTAAAGTATTCCACAGGCAGAAACCAAGATTTAAATGTATGCCACTTCTTACACAACTCAAAGCAGAGAAGGCAAAACATAACCTACCAATTTAAGGAAGAACACTGTTCAAGCAAGGATTTGGGAAATATTTCTGTGAAAGACAAATTTCAATATAGCAAAAATTACAGGGGCCTTCGGTGGGGTGGAAACAGCTTCTCTTATTCAGCAGTGCTTAGAGGAGACTGAAGAACACTAATGCAGACAAGACCGTACTTAATACCACCAAGACAGGACCCTGAGTCTACAAAGCCAGGAAGACTATAGGTAACAGAGTGGTACCATCTGTCATGATGCTGATGTATCTTCAGTCCCAGAAGTTCCTGCAGCAAGGAGTGCTAGGAGAAAGAGGAAGACCATGACACTAAGGTGCCTGTCCAACTGCTAAAGCAAAAAGATTTGAATGATCTGTTATTACCAATGAGTGCATTCCTGCTGTCCCTTCCAGCCTCCAGTTCTTGGCTACAATCCTACTGCACATCAGCACACATTAGACTCCTCTGAGCCTTTGCAATTCACCCAAATAACACAGAATGTGCCCCAGAATAAAAGTGGTATGTTTTGGTGTGTTAAATTACTCTAAATACCATAGCTGGGGCAGGGTAAGAGATGAGACAACGTAAATAAGAGCTTTAGGGAAGGAAGGATGAGAAGAAAGGGAAGTCGTACCCTCCCATTTTAGCTGACTGTAGAATTTCAGCCTCTTTTCATGACATTTGTCACTATTATCACTCAGAAGGTATACTAAACTATACCTAACTTCATTGCAAGGCAGTTGTTTTACAGGATTTCCTTACATTTCCAGGTCAGGAAGCTCTTAAATATATAGCAGAATTGTTTTTCTAAGATAGAATACTGAAATTAGAAACTGCAAAGCTTAATATCCTTTTTCAGGCAAGCATTTCCCCTTATCAAAATGGTCTTCAATTTTACTGTTTTACTGCAAATCACAAGAGGAAGAACATAACTTCAAGCTGCAGAAGAAAGGATGACTTTTTAAAGTACCTATACTACCTGGAGAGAACAGAAAGGGTCAGTCAAAAGGGCAGAGCTGCCAAATCACTGACCTCTTTTGCAAGAGCCATAGCAGCAAAGAAAAATTTTAAAGGTCAGTTTAACTACAGTCTCAAGGAAGACAGGCAAAAGAAAAGAGTTAAGTTGAAGCACTATGTGAGAATAACAAATCTTAAATCAGATCTGCTATGGCTGTTGCTGAAAAATCCGGAATAAGAAACGTATCAACACCAATGGGATGTAGATAAGCAGACACTTCTTTATTACGGTGCTGGGTGCATGGGGGATCTCTCCTCCTAGCATGCACACCTTGCGCTGAAATCATGTTTCTTATATATGGTTACACATACAAATTCATCAGGTAATC
>WYDI02041179.1:0-13494 GCA_009867235.2 Psittacus erithacus
GTTAGAAACACAGTGCTGCACCAGCCACTAAGAAGGAGAAAAAATGACTGCTACTGCTGAACCCATGACAGTTACAATGTCTGCTTAAAAAGCAAACAAGGATAATATTTTTGAATGTGCAGCCGAATTGTAAAGCCAAGAAAATAACTCAAAAGTCAAATCATTTTATGAGTGATTCCTTATTAAAAAAATGAAAGGAAAGGGTTTGTGAAAAATAAATGAGAAATTACCTTAAAGGCAATATATACTGGATTCATAGCAGGTGTATAAAGGTTCACAAATATTTTCTCTTATTTGCATATGAAATGTTATATTGTTTTTCACATTGCTCAGTGATACTTCTCAGTGCAGCCAGGTCAGGATCTGTGAGTACTGCCTGAAAAAAAGTTCCACAGTCGCATGAATGACTAGGTATAGCAACGTATGTTTAGGTCTGAAAACAGGTATTTCCTGGCAGAATTTCTATCAATCAAGTTTATTTGACATATGAATAAACAAGTAACTGTACAGCTCATATAACAAAGTCAGTGCTACCTACAGAATTCTTTAAAAATACATAATGAATGTGCGTTATGAAAGATATAAAACAAACAGAAATCAGTATTATTATTTATATATTGTTACTTAACTTAATAATATTCCAATACTAAGTGAGCTGTTAACATTTTCCGAACTTTGCAATTGAAGATTTGTTGATAAATGGCAAATGTTCTTAAAATTTGAAGCAAGACAGAGAAATTAAATATGACTTGGATATTTTCAAAGTTTCCAAAACAGAAGCAGAAGAATCCAAAACTTCTAATACGCACTGAGTTTTCTGAAGCAGTGGAGGCATATGGGTTCCCCACATAAAGGATTCAAAGTACTGCTTCAAAAAATGCTCTAACATTAATAAACATAGACCTGAAGACTGAAGGTCTCTTAGTGTACAGCACTTTAGTATGAGACACTATATATCAAAATTATGGGTCACACATGAAAAGATACCAATACAATTTGGATTTGCCTAGTGGAGGTCAACATGTGAATCAGAAAATGCTAAAATTCTGTGGCATTTTAGCTAAATGACAAAGTAGTGGAAATTTGGCAATTACAGCTCTTTCTTTACATATGCTAGTGTTTACACTGGACCTTAAGTCAGTAGATATCTATTTAGAGTTAAAATTTTAAATATACCTATGTATCATTTTTCAAAATATACTCCTGGGATTTATATTCCCAGTGGGAACGCTCTGGACCCAGGCAACTTTGTATGAACCAGGTATTGTACTCACATTTTTGTGGTTAAATTCATAGCCCCAAAGTATTTGTAAGCTAGCCATGTACTGCTTGTTCCTTTTGCTCTGGATGTTCCTGACTGTCTTTTATGCAGAGCGTGTTATAGTAAGTACCAGCATGAACCAAGGAAAAAGATTGAAATGAGACAGGATTAGAGAGGTATCCCCTTACTAAAGTAACTGTTTATGTACTGATCAGTTTTGGAATAGAAACGCAGGGAACACAGACATTGCTGAAGCGGAAGAGAGCTAGTAGGTAGATCTAGAACATTAGGGACATCAGGGACAGAAAAAAACACCCCAAAAAACCAACAAATCACAAACTCAAACAAAACAAACGTACAAAACCAAAACCAAAACCAAAACCAAACCAAGCAAACCCTAACTCAAAACCAAAACCTGAACCAAAACAAACAAGAAAACCAAATCCCAAAACCCAACACAAAGCCAAACTATAAACCTCAGACATCTTGGTAATTTTATACTGATTGAATCAAAGAAGGAAGCCAGAAGATTTGCCAGAATTTATTTCTCTTGTTCTGTCCTAGGTATACAGTCTTTATCAGTAGCTGTAGTGCAAGCTGAGCTATGAAGGCAAGAGCTCCTGTGTAGTGACTTTAATTTAGAATAGAAAGATTCTCATCCTTGTTATTTACCCATACATCATAAAGGTAAAAATATCTAGTCCCATTTGTGTCATATTCTTCAAAATTATTTGTTTGTTTGGCATATAAAACTTATGTATAATGGTTTTATATGTTTTGTTATTAACATCGAATTTCCATGTTAAGTTTTTTACTACTAGTAAGTACTTTCACATGAATAGGGAATTACTAAACAAGTAACTGAAGTAGATTTCTGCTGTTGTATGGAGTCCTTGACTATTTCAAACTGATGTTTGTGATGGACTTTCTCACTAATTGTGGCTGGTTAATCCAGATGTATCTCTAACAAAGATAAACTGAAATTCTATTTGTGTGTAATGCAAATACAAAGTAAAAAAAAAAATAAAATATCTATATACATTAGAATTCACAGAAATTAATAATTGAGGAATACAGCCCATTTTTCCTTTAAAATGCTCTTCACTATTCACAGTTGGATGTCCTGTCAAAAAACTTAAAATTTAGCCCCACTATTGTCAGGAAAAGACACATTTTGAAGACTACAGTAGTGGATCTCCAAGGAAGCCATTTGTCTGTGCTAAATTGAAAATGCTGATGTTTTGATTTTTACAGTTTTTCAAAATTTTATTTTAAATTGCAAAGTTTGGTGGAATACAAATTGCACTGAGTTATGAACTAAACGCTAAATTACAAAGGAATACGATGAGGCAAAGCAAACAGGATATATAATCTGTCACTTCAGAAACATCTTAATTTTCTGCTGCCTTTTTAGAAAGGGTACATAATTTTTTTGACAAGCGTAATATTGTTTCTGCTGCCAGTTGGGTCCAATGAAGACTTTCTACATTTTCTTAAATGGATTCCATATTTGTATGCATATATTAAATCTTTGTGAGATAACTGCATGAAATTCACCATCTAATTACATGAACTCTGGGTATATTAGCTAAGAAATGGAAAAATGGCTATTTGATGGCAATAATCTAAAAATAAAAACTTAATGTGTAGAAAAGCAAGTAAATATCATGACATTCAGGGAAAATAGATAACAGGATCCTTCAGAAACAGGTTTGCAATTACCTATCTATAGAAAAAAAGACTACATCTACCTTTCAAAATCATGCATAGCACAATATTCAAGCAAGATTTTAATCAAAGAAATAGCTGATACTACTTTGTTCGTCTTTCTCAATAGAAAGATTGCAACAGGGTATTTTGACTATCAACAACTTGAAAAACAGGCCAAATTTCTCATTCAGAATCTAATAAAAATTTGAATAGTACCTCTAGAAAGTAAATTATAGAGTAAAGCATTTTTTCATACAGGGTTAGTGTAATCTTTCTTGATATTTTCTTTAAGAGTATATTTTATAAAAATAACAGTAGATACAGATATTTTGTTTTTATAAATAGTGAATTTCATCTAACATAAACTCCAAGCCACTTCAAGCTGAATTGCAAACTTGGCTTTCATATAGCATCTTTACTGATGGAAATTTGCCCTGAACTGTTTGTATGAAGGAACACCAAATTAGAACAAAACCTAGATACTTCATGTTTATATAGTATTTCTATTCCCTCCTTTCAAACAAAGCCAAAACAAAGCCTTCTTTCATCAAACTGATGTGACTAGCTTCTATTGAATCCTATAGAATCCACAGAGAGATGAGGCAGAAAGTATTATTGATATTTAAAAGTACCATTCAATTCTTATGAATGAATTAGGTTTTTGTAAAAATAAAATTTGCTGAAAAAATCTCAAATCCTCTGTCTGAAATCCTCTTACACCTTCTATACAGCTTGGCATGGATATATAAAATATGGGTGATGTAGACACTATATATATTTCTAGTGTTAATGTGTAAGACTGCTTCATTTAAAAAAATAAAAATAAAAAAAAAAGCAGAAACCATCCAACCGATCAACCACCAAACCATTCTTCTCCTTCATATGGCTTCCCAGAATCAGCTATTCAGTTTTCTTTATGGTTTCAGATGTGGTTCTTAAAGGCAAGATACTGTAGTTATTCTGGTAACATATCCACCTGTATTCAGAGGTACCCAAGTTCCTCTTATGTTTCTGGAAGACTTTTGAATCTACACATTTCTCAATCCATACACTATTATGCAATTTGTAAACATAAGTTTCCATTAAGTGTTTTTTATCATGGATCAAGAATTCTATAGGTTTCATAAATATGGTTATAACAAATATCATCAACTGTTATCTACAAATGCACTATCTCTACTCACTTTAGAAAGTAATGGATTGTTATGAACAGTTACCAACATAATTGATGTTATGAACAGTTATAAAATACATGCATTTCTAGTTTGGTTTTTTTTTAACTCTTTTTTAACTCTTAACTTTCTGGAAGGTGTCTAGAAGTATTGTCATAAAAAAAATATATTATAACTTTTAAAAAGCTATAACAGATGAAACAGTGTCCTTCTGCCCCGGAGATATTAATTAAAGGAAACACTATACCAGTCATTCTAGAATGGAGATGATGCTTTATTTGTATCTATAGAATATGCCATTGTTTAGGAACCTTAAACAGTATGAAATACCTTTAATAGTAATAAATCTGCATAACTATTCCATATCCATGTTGGTAATTTGAAAAAGGTTATACTTATATTTCAGTGAGGCATCCTTCAAATGCAAAGTTATTTAAGAGCTAAAATCAATTTGCTATGGAGTATCATGTTTTCTGATGGAAATTATAGCAAAAAGATGACTGGAAGTTTTTTGTTGCAATAATAAAATGAGTTTTTACCTCTGGTTATTATCAGCCCATACATTTATCGTTACATATTACACAATTTTTTTATTATATTGATTTATTTTTTATCACCCAAGACAGTTTGTAATTGTATGAAATTCAGAAAGCATTGATTTACTTAAATTATTCAATGCTTTAGTGTATGGCTATTATGTCATGTAACACTTTAGACAAATCAATACACTTTTAAAAATTGCTTTTCTTATTTGGAAGTTTTGCAAATGTGCTTTTCTGGAATCATTAGTTTGCTATAAGGTGAAAATGCTTTATAAATTATTTTTAAACTATAAGTGGTTATGTATATGTATACCTGCATAAATAATTACAAGTAAAATGAATAATTTAAGTTTGCCTAAAGCTTGCTGTGTTGTAGAATATGCCTTTAAATTTACAGCATTATTCTCAAATGTATCATGGTATGGCCGTACAAAGCTTTTTAGTTACACAAGTAATTATTGCTGGATGTTAGAATATTTTCCCAGTACTTTAAAGACTGGAAAGTTTGACTGGCACAGAGCAACCTTCAGTTGTCTATGGAAAGGTCTAAGGGGGATAAATCCTGAACACTACTGGATTTTTGTAGTTGGGTTAGAGATAAGAAGTATGTGACTAAACATGACAAGTAAAAACCTCATCTGCAGGTAGATAACTCCATCACAGGAAAAGTAATCAGCATCACGTTTTCACTGAAAAGCACAGTCCTGAGACAACTGCTTTTGTACACTGTGGGCACCTTGGCCTTTAATCTATGTACACAATCACTTACAGAGACTGAACAAAAGTTATTTTACAAAAAAAGTCTCACATTGGTTAAAAGATGCATTGATTCACATAAAAAAAATTATGTTTTTTTCTAAATGCATACTAGAACAAAGAAGCAATTGAACAAGCAGCTTGTACGCCACCTTTCTCTGAAAAAGAAATAATTCTTTTCACCTACTAAATAGACCAATGAAAGGCTGTCATGGTTTAAGCCCAACCGTAACTCAGAACCACACAGCCACTCTCTCACATCCCCTCTTTCCTCCCCACCCCACTCCCAGAGGGATGGGGAGGATAATTGAAAGAATGCAACTCGCACAGGTTGAGATAAGAACAGTCCAGTAACTAAGGTATAACACAAACCACTGCTGCTACCACCAATAATAATAATAAAGGAAATAACAAGGGAAGAGAATACAACCGCTCACCACCTGCCGACCAGTACCCAGCCTGATCCCAGCAGTGATCTAACTCTTCCAGGTAACTGCCCCCAGTTTATATACTGGGAATGACGTGCTGTGGTATGGAAAACGTCTTTGGTTAGTTTGGGTCAGGTGTCCTGTCTCTGCTTCCTCCCAGCTTCCCCTCCTCCCTGGCAGAGCATGAGACTCAGAAAGTCCTTGGTCAGAGTAAACATTACTGAGCAGCAACTAAAAACATCGGTGTTATCAGCACTGTTCTCAGATCAAAAGTCAAAACCACAGCACTGCACCAGCTACTAAGAAGGAGAAAAATTACTGCTACTGCTGAACCCAGGACAGCAGCCAAACCTTTTACTCCATTTGAACAAGATGTAGGACTGGGAGTAGGTCCTAGGACCAGTGATGAGCAACTAGGGGAGGAAAGATGGCAAGCTGAGTCCGGTTTTGAAGGCACATTGTTAACCCCACTGAGATTGCCTGACCGAAGCTGCTACGCTATGTTGGCTTCTTTTGTATGGCTACAGAATCTGCACATTGAATGGATGTACCAGAGCTGAGATTAAAAAATAAAAGAAGGAGGAAATCTCATTCCAAAAAGGGTGAGAGAGACTTTTCTAAGGGACATACCTCTATTATAAAAGGGTTTCATTTGTTTTATCTTTTCTGATGGGCTGCAGTGTAGACCTGGGCTCTGGTGTGTCAGGGGTGTGATAGTACCAGTATTACATGAGATTCCAGTTATGCAGTCCATGGAATAACAAATTACCATGGCTTCGACCACAGTGGCAGTGATTGACTGGTGATGGATTGGTTGGTGACAGCTGTTATGACGAAGTACATTGATGCACTCTATGTGAAATACACAGGATATCTGAAGCTGCTGCTCCACTGTCTGAACAGCTGAGCTCATTATTTTCCTACCTTAAAGGAAAGTGCAGTGCACATTTCCATTCCTGTTAAGCTATTGATTGTTCTTGGCGCAGGCTGTGCTGAGGAGGGATTCCCTCTATTTTGAGCAGAGTATAACTGGACTATTAAAGCAAATGTTGAGAACGTTACTTTGGAAATACCAGAGTCTAATTAATGGACGCTGTAGAGAGATGTGTCTCTAATTAAGATTATGAGAGACATGAGACCCCTTAGGGTGGGTAAGAACAATCTCTCCAAAGTATGAAGCAGAAAAGAATCAGACCAGCTACCCTGCTGTAAGAGGAAGGAGTGGGGGGTGTTGTGAGAGCCAAGGTTTGAATGAATCCTCATCTGTCTCTGCTGTGCTATGTTACATTCAGCCAGGCATTTAGCTGTCTGTTCCTGATACTCTACACACTAATGGAAGGATTTTTGCAGAAAGGGAAGAAGGAGAACAAAACAGTGAGAGCAGCTGCCAGAATTTCTTGCCAAAACTTGGGCTGCTATCTGCTCAAGAGGAAAAGACCACCCTAATTTTAAAGATTTGTGTTTAGCTTCCCCTGTTTTGTTTCCTTTTGTCTTTGTCCATCATCTGGCAGTGGTGGGAATTGCTCCCTCCCACCACTGCCTGTGGTGTGTCCCTGCAAAGTGCTGCTGCTGGAGAGCAGAGCTGATGCCACGTTCCTCTGGGTCCGATGGGAAGTTAAATCATCCCTCTCTCTCCTACCCACAACATCGCTATAGGTGATTCTGTAAAGAAAAAGTCTTGCACTTTTTGTGTGTGCCCATCCTCTGACAGCCTCCCAGGATACCAGACAAACAAGAGGAAAAAGTGTTTCTCTGCTGAGTTTATTAAATGTAGCTAGTTCCAAACATAGAACCTATAGTGTAACAAGGCACTAAGGTTTTGTGGGGCGCATCCTAGTAATAGACTTCTTGTCCCGAGCATGCCTATTAAATTGGCATTCTGGTGAGGAATCAGAGGAAAGTGTATGTGCTGGATATGAGCACTGTTATGTTGTGGGTGGGGTTGAGTATGGGTGCTTGCCTCAGTTTCCCCATCTGTAAATTCAATGCTTATTGGCTTCCTAATGAACATATGCTATAATATGCTATAATCAGCTTTAAAGCTGAGATGTATCTTGACTACATTTTTATTACCTCCAGGTAAGCTTTATATAAGCACTGTTCTGTGAAGTACAGAAACATTGATTGCTCTGTTTAGCGGTGTTAAGAGAACAAAGAACATTTCCCTTCGCTGTACTCTTAAAAACAATAACTTCAAAAAAAAAAAGGAAAGAAAAAAAAAGATGAGGATTGTTTTGGTTACTTTATCTTTTTAAAAGCAGAATTTAGTTTTATGACACACGGAAACCTAAATTACATCTCTTGTCACACATAATATTCATTATGAAATCCACCACCTTTTCCTCTTCAGCAGCAATTAGGAAGGTAGTTTGGTGTTTGCTGAGACTGAC
This sequence comes from Psittacus erithacus, assembly GCA_009867235.2. Classification (NCBI taxonomy): domain Eukaryota; kingdom Metazoa; phylum Chordata; class Aves; order Psittaciformes; family Psittacidae; genus Psittacus; species Psittacus erithacus. The sequence continues at coordinate 8,260 of WYDI02041179.1, forward strand.
AACAGGGGTGAATGATCCTTTATGTAAGACAAGTGCTGACAGGCCCCTCAGAAAGTGTGGGTCGTACAGGTGTACCTTGGGATGTGTCAGCTGGCAGCAAGAGCCTTACTGTTAACAGAGGAAGGAGGTGGCTTCAGTCCCTGACTGATAAATCTCAAACTATGCCTCATTTTACATCCACAGCATGTTTGCAAGATCTAGATCAAGACAATGCTTCTAAATTCCTATAGCCCAGTAGAATGGGCTGTATGCTGTGCCTGTGACTTAAACTCAAGTATGGGATCCTTTGTCCCTAGCATTTAGGATGTGCTTAAAGTGGCCAGGCTGAGCAGAAAGAGGCAAGAAAGTGGCTTGTATAAGTACCCACTCATTTTTTTATGCTGTAGTTGTTTGCTCAAGCCAAATGGTATTGTGTCCCTGATTTAAAATAAAGCCTGGTGAAGTGCTTATAATAGAGGTAAATGTTTGACAGCTATTAAAATACACAAAGAATATCAAAATTTATTCAAAATTATCTCTTTCCTAGATGGTAAAGAGATGATTGTGCTCAAATTTATATGCAAATGAAACTACATGACTGATAATAGCTTCTGTGATAGCACCAAACATCTTTATTCAGTTTGCATAGATGTAGAGTGTATGGATGGGGTACAAGAGGGTAAAGCACAGGGCATCAAGAACAACTTAATGTCAGAGCATAGTGCTTGATCAGCACTAAGGAACTGACTTAGAGGTTTACTCTCTCTTTCGATTTCCACACATTCTTATTTTCTCATTTATGCTGAAGCTATTCACCATATAAAGAATAGAAATCCTCTCTTTTTCTCCAGAATCTTCCACCCTGTCTATCCTTTTCTGCTGTTGTTTTATAAAATTAATAGGGGCAGAAGGGCAGAGGTAGGGATGGGAGAAAGACTTACTTTGCTGCTTACACACACTCCAGTCATCAGTGAAATTGCAATACTGTCTTTTGACCGGGCAGACATTTCCAACCTCATTGTCTTACCATAGTTTTTAGATGTCTTGGGGCAAAATCCTTTGAGTCATGGTGTCAGCTACTGCATAGTTCCTTCTTGGCATTAAATTTACTTGAAAAGGGAGACTAATTTTTTGATATGCAGTCACACAGACAACAGTTATGTTTGTCTGCACTACTGGAAGCAGATGCCTGTTTACTGTTACACCTATGAACCTATTCTTCCTTATTTGTGGACTGTGAGAAGTAAGAAAAATGGAGTAACAAAGTCCACTTGTGAAAGGCTGACATCAGATGCCAGGGGACAGCTTGATGTGGAGAATAAAGACTCAATACAAACGATTTTGTATTCCTTCCAAGAATTTCAGAATAAATAAAAGAATCCCAATGAGATGGTTTGTCTAAAACTTTAAACAAAACAAAACAGAGCAAAGGATAAGAATAAGCTCAGGTCTGAAAGCAAGTGGATGATAAGGACAGAGGAAACAATGTTTACCAAGTACTGAACTCACTGAGTGCTCACCCTGTGCCTGGAGCCTGGTGCTGCGGGATTGCTCTCTGCCATGGAAGCCAGTGGGACCTCTGCAGGAGGAGGGCTCTCCTGGACATAGGCCTGACAGAAAATCAAAACAGAGAAGACTTAGACCAAAATCCAGCCTTTTGCAACCAAAGACACTGACAAGTGGAAAATTTACACACTATGAGTAATATCCGCTCCCGTAAGTGGCAATTTATTGCATGGCTATAGTAGACTATATCAATAGTACAGTTGTGATATAATATTCATCCATATGTGATAGATTCTATAACTATACAAAGTTTATAGCATAGCCTGTAAACATACACACACACATATATTTGTGTGTCATAATATGAATACTGTTTACTGCATGTATATGAGTACTATATATATAATATTCCATGAACTGTGATCACACTACCACTAGCTTTCATTATGAGTAGAAAGCCATTTATTGGTAAATAGATATAGATGGTATCTCATTTTTTAAAAAAAAATAAATCAAAGGCTCAATATTTTTGTGCTATTTTACTATTCTGGTTTTGGGGGTTGGTTTTGGTTTTTTTGTTTTATTCATTTGCAGGTACATGAGGAAGGACGTGATGTGCAATGCTGCTCTGAAAGTAATGCGATGTCTTCCAGAAGCAAACAGATGTGGTTCATAGAGTATGCAACCTGTCTGTCTTAACCTCCCCTCTTCTGCTGCTTGCCCTTTTGACAGGTTTCTGTCACCATGTGCAGGTTTCAAAATTACTGAGAACCAGCTTGGTATAGAGGCAAAACAGATGATGTGATTAATACCAAAAAGCTGCATTGCACTCTCCACCATTGATCTCACCTGAGCTGATTCTGTTACTGAAATTTTGGGTAAAAATAATGCCTACATCAATGAAACAACCTACGAAACTGCTCTTATATGTTCCACTATGAGAGGTGAGGGGTGGAGGAGCTCCACAGACATTTTGCTGTCTTCTCAGCCATGTTACAAAATGCTGTGTCATGCAACTTACACACTAAATAGCAGTTAGTAAAAATAGTTGCCAACAACCCTCACTGCACGCAATTGCATTTAAGTGTTTTAGACAGATTAGAATTCTATATGCTTAAAATATACCATTTTCTAATTTGTAAACAAAAAATCCTTTATCTGTCCCATCTCAAACACAAGGGATTACGATTGCATGCTCTTGTCACTTCCAGCTTTCCCATCTGTTGCTGCAAAGCTATGATAAATAAAGTTTCAATGAGATCACAAAAGCAAGCTTATTGTTTTGACACAAAACAAGACTTAGATAACAAAAATTAATTATAATGCTCTTTCATTTCTGGAATGAGGAATTTTCTTTACTTCAGAGACAAATTTGAAACAGCTCTTCACAGGGAAAAAATGATGTGTCAAGAAAAATAACAGTGAAAACTGAAATCCTTAGAACACATAAAGCAACAATTGTTTGAAGGCAAAAAGCTTCTGTAATTTCTTGGGATGCATAAAGTAGATGAACATTTGGGAGTTCTGTATAATATTTGATATGGAAATGACACACCAGGTATTATCATTCATCTCGTTGCATTTCTGACTGAACAGATACACATGGTTTGATAAAGTGTGAATATGTATGTAATAAATAAGGTTACATCAACGTTTTTAGACAGAAAGAACTGAGAGGATAATAAGCATATCAAGTGTCTAAACTGTTCACTGAAGGATGACAAGTCTGCTCAATGCCGTGCAATGTTTGTTTTCATAGAAGAGAAACAAAAAGACGATGAGGAACCTCTCTGGTTTTAGGACAGATTTGACCAACTGGCTGAGTCAATGCAACGTCCTTCCAAAGATATCTATAAGTTTTACTACACCAGCTTCATAATTTTTATTTGCACTAACATGTATCTTTGGGAAAGATAAACAAAATCTAGTGTAAAATCTTCCTGTGATGGAAGTGTGTCACATTACCCGGAATACAGATGACCTGTTTTCTTTCAGGAAGAGGATAAAGTTAAAAGAAAATAAAATGGCCAGTAAGTGTCATTTTAACTGATACCTGTACTCTGTAAGTGAAGTTAATCTATTTCTAACAGAAATGAACTCCTGCTTTAGACTTAGATTTTTGTATTTTAAAACTAGAATTTTTTAGCTAGATTTAATTATTTTTGGGGAGAAAAAATAAATGAAAACTTAGTAATTCAGTGGTTCTTTTTTTGAGGAATCTCATCTTTCTTCCTTCCCAAAGCAGGTTGTGTCAATGATTCATTACTACTTTTCCAAAATGCGTGATTTCTTTCTGGTCACCATCCAGCCTCATCTGTTAGATTAGACAGCTCCACCAAAAGAAGCACTCCCACTGTGTGGATATCTGCAGAATATCATCAGATCTGTTCTTTTAACTTTCACATGACTGAAACAGATTGCCTTTCGCTCTCCATCAGGCTTTCTAGATTTGAGTACCTTGTTGTGTAGTCCATTTCAGTGATGAATCACTTACAGAAAGAGAGATGTGCAAAAACCATCCTATTGGCCATGATCAGTGACTTCATCAGTGCAGCAGAACTGCATCTGTTCCACCACATTTAAACTCACACAGGACTAGTAAAGTTTAGCAAGCACTTTTCCTTATGATGTGAGTACTGAAATAGTGTGCCATGTACTTGAACAGTAGTTGTCTGGGCGAGGGGAACTATAAGCCTGAGGACCACACACTTTAAATGCTTAGTTTAGAGAACACTCATCTTTCATGGCAAGAGACTACAAATCTGGGAGATAGAATTGGCTGTGTATTATCACAGACTGCCATGTGACATTTTCTCTAAATTATGCTAGAAATCTTTTATTAAGGCAATTGAGCAGAAATCAGTTTGAAACACAGATGTAGTCAAATGGGCTAAATAACCGGACTCAGGGGTCCTGAGTCACATGACTAAAAGATTATCGCTAACACATACTGCCTTACATCTTCAAGAAATACCAGTCATTTTGAAAAACCAATAGGCTAATACGAATTACAGACAAATGAAATTTCATGCACTGGTAAAATGCAGCAATCTCTGAATAACATTTGGCAGATTGCAGATGATGCCCAGCAAATACAGAGAATGATAAAACAAAAAATTAAGAGACATAATGCAACCTTTCCAAGGAATCTGCTCAGCCTTTTGGAATGAATATGTACACTATTCAATAAGGCTGGCAACTTCCATCCAAGTAGGAGCTGTGTTTGAAGGCAAGAACTGTTGAGTTGTGTGTCCCAGAAAAGTACTTGAATCCTTTACGCATGTACAAATGACCAGCCAATATAAAAGAAGAAAATACTGATTATATTTATTCTGGCTACACTTTTTTGCTAAACCCTGTATTGTATTCTTCCTCCTAATTAGTTTGTTCTCTGCCAAGTTTACTTTGTTTTCATAGGAAAAGCCTCAAAGCCCCTTCATAGAAACAACTGAGCAGAGGAAATGATGTTAAAACTCCAGCTTGCTGCAGAACTTCTGATGTGATGGTTAGTGCAGTTTCTATGTGTGTGAAATATGCTTGTGCTCCAAAATCAAAGAAGGCTGATGTGGTAGACATGATCTAAGTTATCCAAGTTTATAAAGCAAATTCTGGACATTAGACCTACTGTGTCAGTGTCGTGGTTTAAGCTCAGTCGTAAATCAGAAAAGCATGTAGCCTGCTCGTTTTTTCCCCCCCCACAACCTGTCTTCCCCCCCCCCCGCCTCCACTCCTGGAGGGATGGGGAGGAGA
>WYDI02041180.1:0-30437 GCA_009867235.2 Psittacus erithacus
AAATATAAATGGGTTCTGCCCCTTGACAGCTTGATGGCATCAGGGTACACTGTGCACCGGTATCCACTAGAGCCTTACACTTCTGTGGGACTGATGTGCCAGGCCATTTGATCCACACAGTCCAGTAAATCCTATTGTCCCCTCCCTCCATCTAGCTGGAGGCAAGGCCCCTCAAATAATCATCACAGTGGTCACTTACGTCTTGTAGAAAGGGATTATTCTTCTTTATCACAGGAGCTGGGAGTAAAATCAGCTCTTCCACTCCACCTGGGAACCTGCTCACCAGAGACTGAAGCCGCAGCTCTCATGGGATGATCAGCCTTGACCTTTGTTCTTCTTTTCAATTCACGCACCCGTTCCTCCAAAACTGAAGTAGGTTTTCCATCCCACGTCATCACGTCTTCTCCGTGATCCTGCAGGTAAAACCATAGGGTGGCCCGTGGAGTATACCTTTTATATCTTCTCTCTCGAGCAGTAGGACACTTTCTGTTAATAGCTGAGACATATGTTGGTACCCGTGAGGAGCTGGATAGATCGTCTTTCAATTGTTTGACGTCCTGGGACAGTTTTTCCACAGTTGAGATAATGGAAGGGGTGAGATTGTCTTCGAACTCTCGGAGTGTATGAGTCATTTCATCCACTGTTGTGGTAATATGTCATTCCAGGTTACTGTTGCCAATGAAAGGGCATATGATGACGGTGCATTCTGTGTAAATTTCTGCCACATGGGTTGTGTACATTCAACTTCATCTGGATCTATGGGTATTTCCCCTTTATTCGGCTTGATGTGAGAGATCATCTCTACAATGGCTGATTCCCTCAGAGACTGGATGCCTTTCTCTAGAGTAGTCCACTCAGCCAAACGACTCATAACATCATCTTTGTATGGAAACCTTTCTTTCACAGCTGCCAAGAGCCTCCTCCAAAGGCTGAGGGACTTTTTCTGTCTTGCAATTGCTCTGTCAATTCTCCCTTCCCTAGCAAGTGATCCCAGCTGCTTGGCTTCTCTGCCTTCTAGTTTGTGACCATCGGCCCCATTGTCCCAGCATCGGAGCAACCAGGTGATGATGTGCTCCCCTGGTTGACGGGTAAAATCTTTTCGCAGATTCTGTAGCTCAGTTGAGGTCCGAGGCCGAGAAGTCACCTCTTCCTCTTCTTCATCATGAGATGATGACTTGATCAGATGCTGTCCCGGGTGGTGAGTACATTGTTTCTGCATCTTGCTTCATCTTTCTTGTCTCTCCTTTAAAGGTGCTGGGTAGTGTTGAACAAGGCCCTGTATGCATAGGCCAAACCCCAGCACATTGCCATGATTTGTCCATCTCTGGTATGACCAGAATGACAGCACACCTCACTTAAGCTACTGCTGAACCCAGGACACTGTCTTACAGCCTGCGTGCTGTGGGTGACACTTGTGAGCGAAAAGCAGGGGAGGGTCATCAGTCATGACAGGGTACCTGGAGCAGTGAAATGCCTTCAGTGAGATCCCCCAAAAATAAACAAACCAACCAGCCCCAAAAATCTCCTGTAGGGATGACCACATGAATACGAACATGGACCAGCTGTGACATACAGAATCTGGGTATTTATTACAGTTCCGAATAGACACCACCCTTTATACACAGCACTTACTGCGTCCCAGCTCCAGCATACCAAAGTCAGCTCATCCAGACGGCAGAAAAATGCATTTTCTTCACTGTGAAGTACATGTAAATACAAAATGGTAACTACTTGGGCAGCAAATGGATTTCTCTTTCCTTTTAGACATGTAGAACACACACACAGTAACCAATGCATAAAAGTACAAATTGCATATCTACTTACTGCTGTTTCTTACACAAAGTTCCTCAGTATCAATGTTAAGATACTTGCACTAACTTCTAGGCCCTAAACCTGTCAGCTTTCCTTACAGTCATCTTAAACATTTAACAAAATGCAGAAGGTTTTCATGACTAAAGCATAAGTAGTTACAGCAGAAGCTGAAGATGGAATTTACTGTTACTATTCCACATCTCATGTTTGCACAAGACTAATTGATTAAGGCATTCCCAGATGGCTTTAACATTTGACGGGATCTATAGAATGACCCTCAGAATTTTTAAAACTCAGAGTCACAGAAGGCTGGCATCAGTAAAACAAATTTTATGAGTAAGTGGTATTAGAATGTGCTGGCAATGTGCTCCAAAAGTTATTTTTAAGACAACACGAAATATTCCCATTAGGCCATGTATATTACCAGAATGTGACCATCAGTACTGAAAAGAGAATCTCTCTTATTACCACAAAGAGAATTCATCATGCAGACTGGAGAAATATACACTCTTTGGATGTATTATTACAATAAATGTAACAAGTTCTAATTGAACTGGTCGTAAAGTGCAGTAATTGCCTAGAAACACTCAAAGATGAGCACAGGTGAACAATACACACATCAAAGCATGAAGTGAATGAGAATAAATGCTCTCCCTTTTAAATGCTGCATCTTCAAGCAAGCAACCTGACGTCAGCTCAGCCAGCCAGCAGTTCACGTAATTAAACAATGACATAGGTTTATTATATAACTGAGTGGAAAGCTGTAAATGGGTCTGAACAGCACTAAAAGCAGATTTAATTTAGTTTGCAGAAGATCTAATTATGCAATGCCAGAATTGAAGTGTATGAACTGGTGCTGTTCTGCTCTGATACTTCTTTCCAGCTTTTTATTATAGAATTTCAAAGATTATTTAAAAAATTATAAAGGAGGAAAAAAGCATCAGTTGTTTTGAAATAATTTTTCACATCAAAATTCAGCACAAACCAGGAAAGGTGCTCTGCAAAAGAGTGAATGGCAGCTGTACCAGAGACAAACTTTTGTATTTAACCCCTCGACAAGCAGAGTACCCGTCGCTTTTCATGACAAGTGTGAACACGGGCGCAGATCGTTGTTAACCCCGTTCCCTACGCCCCCAGGCGGCCAGGCACAGCCCTGCGGTCAGTGACCCCGGCCAGGCCGCCTCCTGCACTTCACACCGCTCTCTTGGCCCTAATCTGCCGTGGGTGTGAGGGGACTCTGTTCCGCCGCACTGCCCGGGGCGAGGCGCGGTTGTGCTCTCCCTGCGGCACAGACCCCGCCTGCAGCCGTCGAGAGGCGGCACCGGAGCCCCCGACCGGCGCTCGCCTGGCGTGCGGCTCCTCACCCAGCGCCGGGCTCCCTGGCCTGCGCAAGCGGCAGCCCCTGCAAGCTGCGTGCGCGGTGCTCGGACTCGAACGCTCGCTTAGCTGCGAGGGCGTTTCTGGGAGCAAAACCTCTCTCAACAGCAGGAGTTACCAATCCAGATGTATTACAGCGGTGGCCTTTTCCCTCCGAAAGGCTCGCTTTGCTCTCTCCCGGCTGTGCGGGCTGCGAGCATCACCACGGTACATAAACAGTACCTGCAGAAAAGGGAAAGGCAATTTGACTGACACAAGAATGGACAAAAGGGGCACGCTGGTGCGGGCTCAGGGCCGTGCCGAGCTGCGCGGCTCCAGCTGGACTCCAGAGCGGCACCGAGACCGGCACTGCCCACCGGGCCTCCTCGCCAGCCCTGCTCCGCCTGCAGCTCGGCCAGCGAGCCTCGGCGGCTTTTCATGAGCTGTGATTCTGTACAGGTATGATGACAAATGGTTTTAGTACATTCACAAGTGACATTTTAAGGCAGTCAGTGGAATAAATTGGTGTTAAGGTACGTTCCTCATTATCATGTTTTGCCCAGACCACTTAAATTAGCTTCTCCACAGTTCTTTCCAGTGACTGCTTGGAGTTGCCTCTGTGCTTGGCCACTGATTTCTTTTTGCTCCCTCAGCTGTTGTCTCTACAATGACATGCTTAGACACATCTAAGAAATTCAAGCGTTTCATTCTCCTCACTCATGTCAATATCAATTCAATTCTCTTTCAGTTCTCTTTTCCTCTCAGACAATTCTGTGTTAGTATAAATCACCTGTCACTTACCTTGCTAGATTTAGTTGGATCCAAACTGAGAAAGCTGAGATAATTCTCAGCTCTCACCATAGCATTCTTTATTTTACCATTCTGACATTCCATGCAGCAATACTATGATTTCCAAACTTAATTTTAGTATCACAGATTGTGAAATAGTGGTCTAAAGGAGGTCCATGACTGCTTAATAGGTGTTTTGAAGCATTCTCTTTACCCATGATTTCCACTGCCTGTCAAAGAAAGGTGTTTTCAAGTACCACCGTTACAGAGTGGTACTTAACAGTTCTACATACTGAAAAACGTTGTGTGTATGGACTGTCACAACATTGTTCACCTTCCCGATTATAACAAACAGCAAAACCCCACAGCCAAATGTTGGGGGTTATCCTGAGAAACAGCTACTATTCAGTCTTCAGTGCTTCCAAGGCAGAGCTTTGGGTGGTCAGCCTGGACCAGCTGCAGTGAGCCCCAGGTGACCTCTGCACTCCAACCTCTGCACTCCTTTCAGCCCTCAAGCCTGCATGGAGCTGCTTGTTGGTGCGAAATGAAGCTCATGAACATGTGTGTACAGAGCACCACGGTCAAACCTCTTTTTTTGGGCATTGGAAAGAGCACTTTTCTAAATACTGGTACAAAAAGCTGAAGTTTAAAGAGGTTTCCCTTTCCACAAAAAACATTATAAATAAATTACGACTCATTAAAACATGATTTGGGCAGACATTCATCCATGAGACTTTCAGGGATCTGGGTAGAATACTTCAAGATGAATGCAATCAAATCTCTGGTTATCATGCATTCCTAAATCATGTCACAGTTGTTGGTTCAGTTCTACTTCTTTAAATACTCTCAAATATAAAATGATAAAAACTTCTTTAGCAATATCTTTACAATGATGGTAATGTGTTACGAGTTTAACTCCAGTGCATTCACATGCAAGGTATCTGTTTCACCATCATTTAATGCACTATCATCAGGAGGAGCAATTCTGACAGGCAGAGTATGCGCTCTGATAATAGCTTCAAAATTTATGATCCATTGCAAACAACATTCTTAATTGTGAAAAAGTTCCTAATTTTGGAAACAGGGATTTAACTATGTTTGTAATTCCTAGAATTCATTGGCTACTATTCTGTTCAAAGTCTCCTAAGAAATAGCAGTGCCCTTCTGATAGGGCAGTCAGCAGCTTTCCCATATGGGGATTATCTGCAAGACTGTCACATACTGAACTGAGAATCCATTAAAAGCACTGCTCAAAGAACACAGGAAATCCTCAGCTTAAGAAAAGCTGGAAGGGGAAGGATGTCATTTAATTTTATTGAGATCTTAGAAACAATTACTTTACTCTTAAATATCATGCTATCATTTATTTTAATTGGATGCCACTGTATTAATATATGCATGTAGCTGTGCAGAACAGGAAAAATACAGGGGGAAAGAACACCAAGCCTCTATTTTTAACTGTAGGAGACTGGTATCAGTTGACTGCAGAGCAGTGCGCACTGGCAATGCAATGAAGTTTAAACTATCTAATATTAAGTTCACATGTCTATGGCACCTGCAGTGTACCAGGTACCGTCTCAACGAGCACGTGCACGCAACTAAATTGCACTGCAATGGTTTTGAAGCTGGTTTTCCATAGTAACAGAGAAGATTTGCCAAGCAGTTGGGAAATCTTTCTAACTGAGGCTAGGCTTAGAGACTAAGAGAAACATCAGTAACAGTTGACCATCCATTCACAACCTTTCATAAACTTTTTATGCAGAAGTGCACTGAATGAGAATCTTCAGTAGGGTAACATCCTTCCACTTGGTGAAAGTTCCTATAGAATTATTTTAATACTACTTGAGAATAACCAATAATCTGAGAATTATTAGAATAAAAAGAAAGTTTATGATCTCACCATGTATGATTTACAAGACACAGACCATTAGTAGTAACACACTTATTGACTGGCAGAGAAACTTGATGAACATGCCAATGATTTCACACCAGGAAAGAAGCTACCAACATATGCCTGTCATGGTATTAAGAAGAATGGGAGTAGGAAGACAAACAATGGGATCAAGAATGTTATGTTAAAAGAAAACAGCTATATATGGAAGCATCATGTTAAACAAAGACAAATTTGTATTCATTACTGGTTTAATTTCATGCCTACAATTTACAAGCAGCTTTGAAAGCTGACCAAGCCAACACTGGGGGCTCTTTCAACAGATAATCTAAGACTGAAAAACTAATTAAAGAAAAGGCTTATTGAAGTTATAGAGTGAAACAGGAACACTGCACTGCACACTTGGAGAAAAACTGTCTAATAAAAATGCACTTTCAAAAACTTGCTGATATTTGGGGAGTTTCTTTCAATTTTAGGACCTAACACTGTTGAACAGAGGGGACTGAAAGTCTACTGTAACCCCCCTCTAAACCTAAGATATTTATTAGGTCTCAGCATGGCATATCCAGTATTACTACCAAGTTCCTAGGATCTGGCAGCATGATAATGTAAGCACCCCAGATACTGAATTTTGTAAAACTTGTGACCAAAAAGTTTACTCAAAAGAAAGTAACAGTTTACATCAATAGACGGATTTCCCTGAGCAAAGATATATGCAATGGTAACAGGTAGAGGCATTTGGTGAGAATGCCTTGACAGGGAATTATCACCTCCTCTCCATATCATGGAGAGCAATGTTAAAGCCTTTAAGACAAAAATGGGATTGGTCCTTAAAACCCCAAATTTTTATGCAGAAATACTGAAGATAATTAATTAGAGACTAATTCATACCTTCTAGTTTGAGATTACAGTTTCACAATCTAAATTAGGATCTTGTAGAGCCCACAAGAGGCACTCCTGCAGAAGACACATCAGAGCAGCTCCTCTTTCTGTCTCTCCCCACGCAGACCATGGAGTGGACAACAGCAGCTGATTAGAAAAGCACTCTCCCTTTTCCCTTCAGATAACAGAACAACACTCTTTGACTCAAGCTAGGTTTTCTGCAGGCCCACTCATGGTTGGCCATACAGACAGTGGGTTTGCAGCTCGCTTTCACTTTCCTTCCCGAGTGATTTTAAAAAAGTAAAAAAAACCCGCAAAACAAACAATAACCTATATGTAACCAATCATAATAACTGATGTCCAACAGTGTCTATCTTAAATGCCAATAAATATCTTGCCAATGGATTACAAAGTAAATACATTTTATACATGACAAAAATGGCATTTTTGGCTCTACCTGTCCTTACACGGTAGCAGTCACATACACTACAAATGCACTTCTACTATTTATTCTATTAAATGTTCTTCAAACAAGTGACTTTGTGTTCAGAATACCTGCAGTTTGTGATGAAATTTTGTTGCTTGGAGATTGAGGAAACAAAAAGCTTCAGGACACCTCTGTTGAAAATGCCTCGTTAACTTTTGTAAATGCAGATATGTCACAAGATGTGTTGGATAAAAAATGGCCCTTCTGAATACAGCCTGTGGTTAATGATGAGGAGCGCACAAGAATTACTCTAATAATGGTTTTTAATTCTCTCAGAGTTACACTCTTACTTTCCCATAATTCTGCCATTTGTAATATCTGAATGTAGAGGTTAGCTCTGCTATGGCTGAACTGGCAAGGGGCTGGACATTTGGTCCTTGACCCCAGGAAAGAACAGAAAGACCATAGAAGACAACACCCATGGGCACCTCTGAGAAGTTTCTTACATGTAATAGTAAGCAGTTACGTACATATGCTTACTATTAAGCACATGGATCTGGTTTGCTAGGCTGAGGTACTGTAGCACTACAGAAGGCAGGTATCAATTCTATGCCATTTTACAGATGGGAAAACCATGCAGCAGGTCAATGAAAAATTCTGTGTCAGGAGAGTGGAGTCTCATCTTTAGTTAGTTGCTATCCTACTTGACCCAGACTGGATCTTTTCTTACTCTGTATGCAGCAGCAATCTCACAAGTTTTTTTATCAGAACTGTATCATCTGCTTTTTACAATGATTGCTTCCTTTTTGTCTTCTGCTTACAACTAACAGCAATCCTTCTCTCTACTTTTAATCCACGGAAGTTGCAGGCATATTCTTGACCCCCAGTATCCCGATCCCATAATTCCTCTTTGGCATAAAAGCCTTACAAAACTGTATGTGCCCACATCCAGAAATGTTTTCTATTGCCTCTACTACCACTTGTGCTATAACAGTTATCTTCTCCCCGTACCTCTTTCTCAGTTATTTAAGGCACCAAATAAGCAATCAGTTTCCATATTGCTGTATGGCACCTTTCAGATATGGTTTCCCCTGTAATGTCTTAATTTGATACATTTGAACTTTAAACACCTTTATAAACCATTTTATTATAGCAGAAGAATAAGATCTGCACATCTAGATTACCTGGTCACCTGTGGAGCTCCTTCTGAAGTGAAACTTTTCAACAGATCATCCACTTGTTTCCTATTCCGTTCAGAAATGTTTCAGTTGCTGGGCAATACACAGCTTACAGGAAGCCATGTGTTCAATGAAATGCCAGGCAGACAAGAAAGAAATACAGTGCTCTGCCTCACACCTCAGCTCTCCACTGTGCTCTCTTACACGATACTTGTTCTTTGGGTGGAACCACAACTGACTCACACAAGTATGCGTATTTTCAGTTAAGATTCTTCCGCTCTCCTTGGAAATCTGGCTTGTGTTCAGCTGCAGTGGTGAAAAGCAGAGAGGGAATCAAACGCTGGCAGAAGCTCTTCTGCACAGGAGCAACCAAGTCACATCCACGCAGCTTCCAATGGCTCTGAATGACCCTTTCAGCCAGCCAGAGACAGGAGAGCACAGGGAAATCACTTCATGCCCTGCGCAGGCTGTACAAGCTCTGCAGGCAGCAATTTGTTGTGCTCCTGCCCCAGGGCTGTGGGAGAGCAACCTCAAAACCACAGGTACAGACTACATGTAACAGACAAAAGTTGGACCCTCTGAGCACAACTGCAACATTTAAATGGCCAAAAGTTTCCCTAACAATTTGGAAGCATACAGAAAACTTGTGGACCACACTGAGAAATTCTCCTAGAGAGAACAGCAGCATCACCAGAGTCAGCAAAGAGATCCTGATTATTATTCCCTCAGGGTACCACAGAATAATAGGAGCTCATTTGAAAACAGATAAAACCATGTAGGTGAATGAAGTTGAGCCTCTACTGTGGATTTAAACCTGTAAGAGACATGGCTGGTCCTGTTAGCAATATCTGCAGCACAGTTTAATGGTGTACATTCAGTCTGACTGTAAAAAGATGTCAGAGGAACTGAAAAAGACTCATTCAAAATAATATCAATCAAATCGTAAGATCAGTGATCAGTGAAGCAGGTACATCTTCCTGTAGGCCTTCGTCAGTGACTGACTGTAGAACTATTAGTGGGAATGTGCTTTTCTAATGGGTTAGCAGAATTAACTTCTGAATGACAATGTTTCTCCTCCAGGCTCACACGGCTCTAGAAGCGCAATGAATGAAGTTTTGCTGGACTTCAAAGGTCATCTGGAGGCATCAGACAGAAACTCTGTCACTGCCTCACAGGGAACTCAATTTTTGCAAAGAAAGTATGTTTGACAGTAACTTACATTTTAATTGTGGCAGTTAATCAGAAGGAAACTACAAACCTCTGACAAAAAGCAAACCAACACATATTCTCAAGTGGTCTTTTGCACTTTGCATCTGTTTTCTTATATACCAATTTTATGTACATCCTGCTTTGAGTCTCATTAACAGTAGCTGCATAGCGCTCTAGCAAGAAAGCAGGCATGGTGGCTCTCAAAGAGGACTGTGACATGCAGGGGAGCAGATTAACAGTTCAGCAATCAACATGATGAACTGAAAAGGACTCAAAATGCTTCAGCAAGATGACAACAGTGTAACAGTGACAAAGCTTAAAAGGGACCTGTTCAAATTGGATTCCCAGCTCAAATGCCCCCCACCAGCACCAGCCTGCAGAATCCTCCCATGCAGCATCTACATCCACATGGAAACAAGTCAGGCAGGAGCTGTGACTGAGGCCAGAGGACTCAGTGTGTAACTGCCCAGAGTCCACAAGAAGTGATGCCATTCAGCAGCCAGGACCCTGCTGGGCTCTGTCCCTGAGGACACTCACACACATGGATTTATGCATGGAAGCTACCCAGCAAGTGGAATTTGTCAGTCCACCTTCTCCACAACCAGACAGGATCAAGCGGTTAATAGAGAAAGAAGAAAATTCAGTTTAATCTGTGCATGGCCCAGCTCCTTGAAGTCCCACAGAACATTTAACAACTAGGTTTTACAGAGCACTGTAGGAAGAAACCCTGAAGCCTGATAAGCTTTAAAATATTTCGGTGTCAGAAGCAAGAAACTGCTCTGGTTTATACTAACTTCATGCCCAGTTAACAACCATACCCAATAAATTATCTGTCACTTCTGATACTCTTATCATTTGCAGACATACCGCCAATTTTCATGCGTTTATATAGTGAGTAATTTATCAGATATGATTGTAAGTACTCAGATAATCTAAAGAGCAGTAAATGCTTAGTCACTGCTGAGAAGCACTTCACAAAATCTGAAAGATTGAAGGGGAACTGTGATGTCCAAACAGTTTCCATCCTGCAGCTCTGCCCTGCTGCTGAGTGTTGTGTTCTCATGGTGGAGATCTGGGATCTCTGGATCTTATAGGTTATTCTTTAAAACCTCGTCTAGTATGTGAAGTTCAGTTTAATAAACCAATAAATATACCTGAATAAACATAACAGATTATTATAATATCTGACACTAAAATTTAGGATCATATAGGTGCAAAGACAAATAAAAGATGAAGTTCTGCCCTGCCACCACAAGGCAAAAGAAAAATCCTTTCAACTGTATTCAGAATTTCCCCACTTATTGCCTCAGCCAACACATCACAGCACAGAAAGAAAATGTCTTCCTCAGTCACACATCCTCCTAATAACCTTCTTCTTTGACTTTTCTCAACAACTCAATCACAATAGATTCTCCTACTTAAAACATAAAACTAAAACCCACAAGCAGCAAATGAACCTTGTTTTCCCTGGCAGATGTTTGTCTTTTGAAGTCTAAATTCTCAGGTCTCTACAAGAAGGTCAGGTTTGGGTTTGCAATCGCACATCAGGGACCCTTCCTGCTTCCCTGCAGTCTCTTTCCAGCTCCCCCTTCAGTCTGCTTCTCTCTTCACTGAGTTAAAGGAGTAAATAGATTAGATTCATTACAAAATCTTTCCTGTTCCAGAAAGGTTCCCAACAGGCTTTGCATAATTTACCTTCAAAGCTCTGAGTGGTCTCAACTGCCAATAAAACTGATGCAAAATGAGTGTGCTGCAACTTGCAGAACTAGGTCCCTTCAGAAACACTCAGGGAACATCAAATCACCGCTCTCAGTGCAGAAATGAAATCACCTCCAAGATGAAACACAGAAGAGAAACGTCCTTTTTCCCCTCTTATTCTTCAAACACAGCAGCAGATCTCAAGTGGGAGAGGAACAGGAAAGGGAATGCTCTCCAGGTCTGAACATCAGTATCTGTAAGAGTTTCCTGCTTCCAACTTCCACCAGCCTGACACCAAGGAGAAAAGAAAAATAAGCAGTTGTGCACTCAACTTCAAAAATTAGGCTGCTTTACAGTTTGAAATAACAGAGACCATACATAGGGGATGATCTCTTCAAAAGGAAAATGTATTACCTTACACACAGTAAAATGCATCCTAGCATCACAAAAATAAAACCGATCAGAAACCTGTCAAATGTAAAAATAAAATGATACCATCAGCTCTCAAACAAATAGAAGTAGGCTCAGGCGGTTCTTCTGATAATGATTTTGAAAGCATAAGAGAATCAGATTTAACAAATTATGAAATACATATTCTACTACTTACGAAATTAAAAGCAGATATTAAAGGGCCATATGACTTAGAAAATCACAGGAGGCTGTTGCTGATAATTGCCAATTATAAGCAATCCTAATGCTTTGTCACAATTGAGTTATATGTCAATCCGTAACTTTGGACCTTATTCCATGTTCTCTCTCTGTAACAGTAGCATATTTGTACTGTTGCAGGGAAGGTTTTGTCAGCACTTCCACTAGACTCATACCAGGACCTGCAACTTTGTCATAAAAATGTGCTTCAGGATGAACATTCCAGTGGAAATTCTGCGTCTATGAAACTGCTGTATCTGTGGTGCAAATACAAAACCAGTGAATGGCTGTGGGTGGACAGGGCCTGTGGAAAGCAGCCAGTCCAACCTCCTGCTCAGAGCAGGGCTGCCATGGCAGGTTACTGAGCTGTGTCTGACTGGCAGTCGACACACGGATCTAATCTTCATGCATCTTGAACACAATTTCTCATGTTTTGGTAATTTTCTCGAACTGCATCATCAAAGTTCTCCACTTGTTTTTTGTCAGTCCACTGCGGATAAAGTTATTACTAGAGATAAAAGTCAAAATCTTACAGGCAGCTGTAGAATCAGCCACGCGCCACTGTTTACCTGCTTGTTCTATCACTTCAACCTCCTCTCCAAGTCTCATGTTAACTCAAACAGGTACTTACAACCTTTTGTACAGTTTTGCCTATAGTTGTGCAAAGACTGATTTCTGTTGAGTTTTTACTGGCCACTGCTCAGCCATTGATTGTCACCCATTTTTTCAGATTTTAATGATGGGAATGTTCATGTTTCCTCTTTTACTGCTTTTCCCCCCCTTCTTTTTCTTTTTTTTTTTTTTTTTTTTTTTTTTTTTTTGTAACATCTGCACCTCATCTAACCCCCATGACAGGCAGTACATACTTAGAAGACAAGCTCAGCCTGATAATGGCACAGACATGATTCTGTGTATTCTACTCAGGCCACATGGGAAAACAGGGTTATGTATGGCATTTCTTAATTCATTCAATTTCAGTTTAGTTCAAATGCTTTTTCTTTTTTATTTTCATGTGTGTGTGTGTTGGTTTTAAATTAAATATACCTCAGTGTTTCATTTAAACAGTGTGCTCCAGAGTTCGGGAATTCTGGGTGAGAGAAACAAGACAGAAATAGAGAACTGTCAACTAGTTTATTAATATAGGAAAATGTAGAGATAGTAAAGGATACAGTAAAGGATACTTCTGATGTTTGGTTATCTTACCAACCCCAAGGACCCTGTGAAGACCATCAGGAAACCAGCTCTGAGAATCATCATTGCAGTGCGAGGTGGCAGGCACAACTTTAGCGGGTGCCCCCCACGGAGGCAGCATTTACCTGGGTGGTATGAGAGTCTGCCTCACACATATCACATGAGGCTTAGGCTTTTATGCTGACAAAAATGCACACTCATTGCGATGCAGCGGGCCAGCCTATGTTTGAAGAAGTGGCCAGCAATATCTAGAAAGGTCTCCAAGGGCTGGGACTTTTCTGGGGAGTTCTAAAGCGGAACTTTCCGGGTAGAACCAAAGCAGGACTTTCTGGGGAGCAACCAAAGATGTTAAAATGTTAACAGTAGGACAGTAAACATTTGGCTGAAACTACTTATTAAGAACTGCAACAAGGAATTTATGTGGGGGTTTGGTGGGTTTTGTTTGATTGTTTTTACAAACTGAACCTTTCACACTAGATGCAAAGTTTTTTTCTAGCTTCTTGCAACTGCGATGAGTTTTCCTTACTGGTTGCTCATCTAGTTACTTCGCTGATGTTAAGTGAGAGCCTTGCATGCCCCCAGTTTACCTCTGTAGTTGCAAGGCTTGAAGTTACACATGGTTGGTGTCCATCAGCTTTGATTCCAGTTATCTCCAGAGGAGCCCTTCATCCAACCCTTGGCTGTTCTCTATCTCACAAACACATGGGACAGTGAGCTACAATGCACAGTCTGTGGGAAGGAGATGCCTCATACACAGAGGTGGGATGACAACAGCCTGGAAGACATCTTGAAGATCTCTCTCCAAGCCCCTTCTCCCCGAATCTTCATCTCTAGCTGCCTTTATGCTTCTGTCTGTTCTTTCGGTGCTTTGGGCTTCTGTTTCTGTTTCTGCTTCCCTGAAGCTCTCCACCCTCTCCCCATTTCCAACACTCCTTACAAATCCCTTCTAAACCAGAAGTGGAGATAGCAATGACCACATCAACTGCACACAGCCGATGTGGTCCTTCCAGCCTGGAGACTGCCATTGGACACAGAAACTACATCATAGCAGTTAATAGTTCAATGAGAAGAAGTCCAAGGGGGCAAACTCAGCTCCCTCAGGCATTCCAGTGACTCTCTGAACTGTACAACTATGCTAACACTTACAAATCTTCCAAACAGTGTGTAAAGAATTGACATGCTGTTCTGATGGATTTGTGGAATGAATGTCACTAACTGCATTCTTGAAACAAGCTTTAGACCTCATTAATGCAGTACATAAGCTGTACAATTACATATCATGTGTTACTGCCAAATTTATGCACTTTTACATACTGTTAGATTGAGATGGTTTCATTTCATTGCCCTGCAAATGGACTTTTGTCAAACGTATTTCGTTCCAAACTTGCGTAGTACTGACAGATACGTGAAAGTCATGGGGCTACCTGGGTACAATCAGCACCTACAAAATGCCCTGAAATAAAAACTGTGGCACTGACCAACACTGAGTTTTTACACTCCTCCAGTACAGTGACCTCTCCAAGTGCAGGCTGCAGCCCCATGTCCCTTCCCCCACAACGAGGCACCAGTCTAGACTCAATCCCATTGGATTATGCCATCACGCACCACAATGGCTCTTGATCCGATCTACTTCAAGTCTGAGGGGATTTTGTTCACACTAATCCAGAGCAGCTGGAGGATAACAGTGCTGCCTAATTAGAATAACTTTCCAATTGATAGTGAGCATCGAATACACACTGCTGGATACTGCTGCCTAGGGGGCTGGGAAAAAAACAGCAGATCTGTGTTCTGCGCCTTGCCTTTCTCTTGAGAAAGAAAAAAGAACAAACCAAACCTAGACAGACAGACTTGAGCTGGTATTATGTACCTGGCTCTCCATCATGCAGCCTGCTTTACACTTTTGGTTATCACTTCTTTCTCTCCTCTAACAGACTATTTTGCTGCATACACTCTCATATCAAGAGACCAGACTATTAGCTACAGAAAGGCAGAAGGCTCACATCCTGTTTGAGAGGCAGTTTGTGTAAGACAATCACAGCCATAATGCAGGACCACGGTTCTACAGCAAGCGAATTAAAACCGTAGTTACCAGTGTGCTGCATGGACTGGCACACAGCACATCCCATCTTGTGCTTCAGAGTGTGCTGAGATGCTGCTCCCTGAGTGGTTCAAGGTACTCATAGGGTCCAACTTCCCAAGAGTGGCAAAATAATAGTTTCCTAATACTCCTGGTGGTCTTATTGCCCTTAGGGGTACACTAACTACCATTCAGGCAAACCCAGATGTACAGCCTTTCACAGACTTCAAAGGCCCCTTTTCCCCAGCAAGGCAAACCTGGGAATAGCTTAAGTGGCCCCCTAAATCTGACACATTTGCAAAGCTTGTATTGTGCTGGCAAAACCAAAGCTATTGGATTTTGTGTTTAACGGTTTTGGGAAACCAAAGAGGATCATACAACCCTGTAGCAATAAATAAAGCTACATATGGAGTGCAAAGGAAAAGAGCTGGGGATAGGAAACACTAGGTAATTAAGGGGGAGGGAAGGTACTAAGTACTAGTCAAGAAAGCTTGAAGGAATTACGAAGAGTATACTGGACAGATTTTTTTACTATAGGTGAGTGCAGAATGTCAGAGATGCATTTATTGCATGCAGCTAGTTCTTACAGCAAAAGCAGATAGAAAACATGTAGGGCTGTTACAACTGCTTACACGAGACTGCATTATATGAGGAAAGCTGCATGAAAAGGATCAAAATGATGACAACCATCTGGCTTAGCACCCTGCAGTAAACATAGGCACATATATTATGGTAGTTCAATTACTGATAGGATACTAGAGCCTATCCAAGACTTAATATTTAATTATCTTTAGACTACCTCAGTTGCTAAGGTGTCAGCAGCATATGTGGAGGGTATATAGGTGGACATCAGCCACAGACTAAGAATGCCATCACCAGCAGAGCTGTTTGCCACAAATACATAGAAAGAAATTCAGGAGCTGGTATTACAGCCACATCATCCGCACAAAACATAGTTACCACAGAGATATGTAGTTTGGTTCACACTGCTGCTGGTGGGAGGCAGAAAGACAAATTGCACTGACTGGAGGTGACCAGGGAATTTCAGGTAAGGGAGATGAAAGGGCACTGTTTAAACCACCTACATGGAATCACCCACAAATCCACTGAAACTAAGCTTACACATCTCTCTTGCAGGAAAAACACTGCTGTAAAAGATCCTTCAGGTGGCAAAGTCAAGTACTGTTAAGCTTAATCCTAATGCCTTGAACAGCTGCATCACAACACTATATGCATAACAACATACCTCAATAACATCACTGCTCTCACAGACAGCAGTCCGAAGTACCCCTCTGCTCTCAGCTACTGCTGCTCCCAGCAACAGAACAACCCCCTAGACAAGATATCTGGTTTGAAATATGAAAGTGAGAGAGCTTTTCAGCCAACAATTAAGAATGCAGTTTTCTTCCAAGAAAAAGCTCAATTTTTCACTCTGACAATGTCTCAAATACATCCCATAGCAGCAGCCAAGCATGCTTCAGCTAGACAAAGCTCAACTCAGCAGAAACAAATCTTACAACATGGACAGACAAGGTAACCTAACTCTAGGAATCCCACCAGCTGTGCCTACATCATACCTTACAGGTTTGCATTTGCTCTGTACTGAATGATGATAGTAAAGCACAGCGCAGCAAAGTGCATCACTTCTTGAGAAGTTAAAGAGGACAAAAAATTTCTTCCTGTCTGAGTCCTATGTCTGAAATGGTGAGGGATGTGACCATGTGCAGTGGGTAGAAGTCAGCTTCTTGCGCTCCACAGCATTTGCGGAGTTCTTAATGCTCTTCTGAGGCATCAAGTAACGGTGATGCTGCTCCAACGCTGCCCCTTTGCACAGAGGAGACTCAGCCATTACCAGCAACTGCAGAAGCAGTGACATTGCTCTTTAGGTGGATTCCCCTCATGACACTAGAAACCTGACAAGGCAGTCTTTCTTTCAGCTGTTACACTTTCAGTATGGAATTGTCCAGATCTGGTCTGACCAGTGATCCTTTTGTCACTGACATCAGTGTAACTGATCAATGTAAGCTGAAACTTCTTGGTCTTTCCTGTCAGGTCTGCAGAGCCAACAGGATTTTGCACTGCAAATGAACTTGTTTAAACTGAACAACTAAACAACTAAATCACTAAATCAGGATTTGGCCAAATATATATATTTAATACAAACTGTTTCCTTATACTTCTGTTCTTCAAGGTCATACAGCAGGGATTTAGGGCGGTGTTTTTCTCATTTCTTTGGTTTTTTTTTTTTGTGTTATTTTTTAACATAATAGTTTCTTCTGCATATTTTGTTTTGGCTCTAACCTTCCAGTGTGGGTTAAAGATGCAAATATTAAAATGCAAAGTCAAATACAAGTTATTTTCACAAGCAGTAATGTAAAAAATAGTCTATTTTCCCATTTTCTAGGCTAATATTTACCATCTCTGACAGCCTTATTGCTGAGCAGATTGGTGCATATTTCAGCATTATCTTTTAACAACTTGACAGATCCACCCATTTTGCTGTGATTATTTTATCCCAAGTTGGATGTCTAACAGTTCCTATTTGACACATTGAATCACAGGATTTGTGGCACATTACAGAGTGATGTGATTGATCGTTCATGTTCTGATGATGCTTTACAGAACATACTTGGATTTCCAGCAGTGCTGCTTTGCTTGGTCTGCCCTGCTTACCAATGCAGCCACCACCACTGCCACCTCTGGGTGACAGCAGCAGAAGTACAACCAGGCAGCCATCTGAGTGTTCTGAACTGGGCTCAGAAGGTCACTTGGGAACCACAGACAGCTGCAGCTGCCTTAGAACAGAAGGACATCTTGGACAAGGTAATTCTGGGCATTCAATAAATGCCAATGACAATTTCTCCTGTCAGTCACTGAAATCCACAGCATAGGAGCATGGGATGGATGGCTAAAAATGCACACAGACACAGCACAGTGGAAGAGGGAATATAAGGTTCTATAAAAAAACTTCTATCAGAAATGCAAGCAAAGGACATAAAGCAAACCGCTGTAATAGCAATTTCCCTTTCAAAGAAGTGCATCATGCACAATTTTGCCATCCAAAACCAGAGAATAAATGACTCTCCACATTGTTCCTTCATTCACTTCAACTTTCTGTGTCTTCTGATTATAACTGCTAATTCTACTAGTCATTTCCTGCTAGGTTCCTAGGGTTATCGCAGAAATGATTCTGCACCCAATGAAGCACACCAGAAGCTTTACTTATTTTCATAATGATTGCATATTCATAGGAAGTAAGACTGGAAAGGACTTCCTGGGTCATCAAATCCAATTCTCTGCTACCAGAGGCAACCACATAGTGTAACGTCTTTATAAATGAGAAAGTTCCATCTCAGAAGTAATTTGGTTTCTTGTCCCCACTTCCCTAATTGGAAAGTTGCTCTAGAATCTCACTGCTCTAGTGTTTTGCAACCTTCTCATTACCAAATTAACTTTATTTCTGGATAGTTTATTCCAGGTCTGGTGTTAATGCTGCCTCTTAATTCAAATGACATTTCTATCTTCCATTTGGCCCATTTATACAGAGGACACCCTTTCCCATTTTACCGCTGTCGTAGCTTATAAAGTCTGGTATATAGCCACACATCTGTTAAGTACTACACTGGCCTTGCTCATTTGCAAAGATTCTTTGTTAAGCCCTGGGAAACTCAGTGTCACATTAGAGCACCCAACCTGAGGCTTTTTTAGGGTAAGACATCCTGATCTGCTAGTGTTTTGTTAGCCATTCTGATTTACATTGCTGCTGAAACTCACTGTGATAACAGAAAGGAAATAATGTTTTGTGATTTGATGGCACCAGGACACAACTCACATTAAAAAAGATGTCAGACTTTGGTACCCTCCTCTTCTATACCACAGCACAGAAGATGAATTATGCCTATTTGTACAAACGTGTGTACACAAATTAACGTATACACATACATGAGTACATAGGGAAGCACAATAAGGAAAAGCAGGCTCCTCTGTGAATGAGGAATGGAAAAGCATAGCTCAGAATGCTGACAAAAGGGTTACTACTTATTTCTGGTTTGTCCAGATGAGATCCCTTTCTGGCTTACTTTAGGTCAGCATATCTGCATTAAGCATAGATATTACACTTGATGTAGATAATTCAGATATTATACAGCAGTTGCCTTTCAAAGATACTTGGTGGGGATTCAGAAATCACAGACCTAAACCTCTTGTGTCTTAAAAGGCATAGGAGTTTTCTTTCTACTTAAAAGTAAATAGAGAACTGTATAGTGAAGTCCTGGAAATCTTAAGGAGTGAGAAGATTCATTTACAACAGCACAGACAGACATATTTATTTCTTAGCAAATACTGATTGGCTTAAGGGAATTTTGAGGTATTGCCTACAACTAAATTAGAACATAAGAGATTCAGCTTATGAATACAAAGTAATGCAAAATGAACTATTAAATCATTTGAGCAACAAGCTCTGAAGGCTAGAAGAAAAAGATAAATTACTCAAAAGGGTTTTTTGATCAATAAGGTAAAAGTAAAACACATGACTAAATATGAGATCTGGCAGACAGAGAATCAGAAACCTTAATAAACCTGTTTGTGTCAACTGGCAGATCTGAATCAAGATTATGATGACTTAAAAAGTAGATGGAAGAGGAAAGCAGGTTTGAACTGCCAGAAGATATATATGCACAGAGTGGATTTTATTCAGAAGATTAGGGATATTTACTATGAAATAGCCTGATATGAGCTCTAAAGATTCCTTAATAGAAGTGTGTTAACAATAACACCAGAAATAAAAGAAAAGCAACTGTAAAAACCTGATAAGTTTGAACAGGGCACAGGGCCTGTGGTGAGATTATGAGTTCTCTTAACATACAGACAAGACAATGTTATCAGAAACTTCATTCAAAGAACAAAACTAAAGAGAGAAAAAAGACCTGCTGATAGGAGAATTACCTTCTGCCAAGGTAAGGGTTTGGTTTTTTTTTCACATAAATCAGTACTTTTCCATATGCAGAAAAGGATATGGAGAGCCAACAAGAGGAAACAATATCTCACTGACTCCTGCCTTCAACCCGTAAGACCTCAAAGCTGGAGAGAGGTTGATGCCTGGCACTCTCTCTCTGGAGAGATCAATGGCTGTATATTCCCACCAATTCATCATCACCTGCTTACACCTGGATAAAATGTTCTTTGTTACTTTCTTTTATTAAACTAGTGCCAACTACAGCTTTCAGACAAAATCACAAGTACTTTGGTTGGGTTCCTTCAAGACAATAGTCACAAAGGAATAAATATGCTCTTATTAATGCTAATCAGGGGAATACTAAAAGTTGCTTTGGTTGAAACCAGACCTCTTTGACAAGTAGAGTATTAATATTTCCATAAAATCCTTTAAAAAAAGCAGATTGTACTAGGTTTTTTCCATATAGATATTTATGCATTTGTGACTCAATAAATCTAATACTTGGGTCCAAATATTTGTAGGGCATACTAAATGCTCCAGATAAATGTCAGCAATGCTTGAGCACAGCTTGTATATATGAGTTAGTCTTCTTTAAGCTGAATAACTACAGTTGATAATTGAAAACTTCTCTTTTTCTGGAATGATAGCTGTCTTCCGCAGGCATCTTGGGCACTTACAAAGAACATGTCCCCGTTTTTCCTGACACATCTTCAGGAGCAAAAAGACATGATACTGCTGACAATATGTGCATATCAATGTTTCTGTAACTGCCACTCTACTATCCATCTGGTATGCACCTTCACCACGCACAGGGTCTGGGTGGCTAGATTACTGTTTGCCACTTTATAGGTGCTGGGAGGTTTCCCTGGGGAATACTGTCTCCACAGTTACTGTACAACTCAAGGTTACAATCTCAGTAACACATCCTGCTCTAATGATGTTTAGACTGGTGCTTTGAAACTATTAATTTCATTAAATCTCCATTTGCAGCCTGAAGCAAGGAGCCGAACATCTTACTGCACACTGAATGGCTGAGAGGATAGAACTGGAAGTCCCAAATAGATTTCTTCAAATAACAAAACAGAGCAGCAATCACAAAACCTTCAAAAGGTGCCTTTTCCAAACAGGTGTCAGCCTCTAAGGGATGTTAAGGATGCAATTCACTGTTAAAGACTTGCCATTACACATAGCTGTTCTAAACCTCTAAGCATTCAGCCCATTCTGTCCTCAAAAGCCTTAGAACGGAGAGAGGGATAACATTTACTAACTTTGTCAAGTAAAGCTAACAAATCAAGATTCCAGCAAGAAAGATTTGATGCTTCACAAAAGATGCCCTTTTTCCTCTTGATGTGATCAATTTATCTATCATAGACAAAGTAATTTAGAGGAGACAGAAAGGAAAAGTTATCACATAAAGTTATTATGGAAAATTCAAATCAGAGCTTTGACTGTAAGTGTAATCCACAGAGGAAAGAGGACACCCCATTTGGGTCTGCTCTGAGTCTTCTGTCCAGGCAGATCCAGTCTACTCCAGCCTCATCAGACTGCAGTTCTCACACTGCCTCTTGTGTCCTTCTCTCATCCGTCTGCTGTCATCCCTGATTTAGCCTAGCCTTACCTCAGCAAGGACGGGAAGAGCATCTCTTCTTTTACTTTGAGGTCCAAACCCCTGGCCCCAGGGCAAACATGGTGGGAGAGCTCAGCTTGGTCCCTGCAGCCCTTGTACAGTGCTTGTTAGAGAGCTCTAGTCCTCAGAACACGTGCCAGCCAATTCTGATAAGCCTTTTGGATCATGTAATTCTGTCAAAGCTGGGGAAACGTCCACACAAATAGCAACAAGAACATTTCCTGCATTCCCATCAAATTTTAATCTGTTCTCACAGGAGGACACTGCAGTTTATTAATGAAACATCTGCAAGTATTTTTAACCAGGAGAAAAATGAGTGCCATTCATTCTTTGGAACAGCTGAATCTCTTTGCTGAAAACTTAATATACATTTCTCTTGGTTGTCAAGCACAGAGGAAAGAGGCACAGTTGCAGTGATGTTAATGCCTTCAACAGCTCAGTTAATTTTTTTTTTAATATAAAATTTGGAAGAAGTATTCTCCAAGACTTGCTGGAACTCTGTAATTCAGTATGGAACACTTCAGAGACTGTGTCTCAAAATGTTTTTTAAAAAAAACAAATTAACAAAAACCTAAAAAACCATACAACTTAGGAGGATACTTTCCATGTCACATCAGAACTATGTGCTAGCACAGGGCTTCATCACCACAGTAATGAGTAAAGAAAATTAGATATATTTAACTCCATTATCATTAAAGATTTAAGATTATTGCGATAATTTTCTGCTTCTCCTTTGCTTTATTGAGCTTGGTCAAACTGATATATCACTGTGTACTTCACTCATTCCTGCTGATGGATGATATGAAGTACGCAGACAACGCTGATGTCCAGCTAAAGAGAGGAATTACAGAAAAGAGAAGATAAGCAGTTGTAGATGATTAAGTGCTGATTAATAGATTACCCACCTCCCCATCAAGTCCAAGCCCATATTTTAAACTGGCAACAGCACTGCAACTGAATGAACAAGTACTTCTGGAACCAAGAAAATGTTGAGGAGCTGATGAGGAGCTGATGAGGAGCTGACCTTTCTCAAAATTAATCCTTAACAGCTTCTTTCAAGATTTATTTCTTTAGCTTTGGTCAAAATCTGCAGCAGCGTGACCTGAGCACCGCAATTTCCAGCTGTCAGTGTGACCCAGACGCTGGACACTGCTGCCTCAATTGTCACCTAAGCAGTGCAGGCAATGCTGCTGACTTCTGTGCCATTCATCAAATGTGGGTTCAGAAAGGAGGCGACAGACTGGGCCACTCACCTGAAGTCACTGATTCTGCACTGGCTCCAATCAGCACTAACAACTGAAAGTTGTTACTACCCCATGGCTCTGGGGAAGTGAGATGGTGCTTCTACAGTTCCTACTGCAGTTATGAAAGAAAGGAGGAAGAGAATGTTTTAAAGGATGATGGTGGTTCCTGGGCAATGAAACTCACTGAAGAATGGATGGAATTCCACAAAACGCACCAACAATGTTGGCATTCCAGGTGAAGGGGTGAGATGTGCAGAACTTGCCTCCTGACAAAAGGGAGCTTCATCTTCACTACCAAGATCAGAGGCACCTATAGCTTAGGAGTGAATTACAATCTGCAATTTTCCAGGTTCACTTGGCATCAAACATCTGCCCAGAGGTACTGGTTTGTTCAACAGCCTATATGACAGCACAGAAAAATGCCCAGAGCTTCTGCATCCTATTTATGCTATAAAAAGTGCAGAATTCATCTCCAGTTCTCTCCACAGCCTTGCTGTATGAACACCATTTGGAACTTGTCTCAAAAGGAAAGAAATCAGAAGCCCCAAGAAGTATGCCAGGCCAAGTAGCACAGGGCACGAACAGGTGATAGAGGAGTTACCTGCTGTCCCAGTAAGGGATGTTGTGTAGATTCCGAAATTTGCATACGGACACAGGTCTACCTTTCAGAGAGATTGTTAAACATACTATTTTAAGATTAGTTTATGATTTCTGGGTACACATCATGCTACCCTATGCTGTGGCCATTAGTGAAGAGTCACTCTTTAAATACAAAGACTACGATTCTTTTAGACCATTAGAAAATGCTCCCAGGTGAGCTGGGTCTGTGAAAGATGTAAGTGGTTTAAACACGTAGTCTTGTATCTACATATGCTTTTGTGAACAGAATATTCTAAATCAGAACAGTCACACAATCAGCTGGTGTAAGCTATCCAAATTCCCTTGACTTCGGTTACAATATATTTTCCATTTTCTTGCTCAGTGTTTGCTCCCAGTAGAATTCTATTGCATTCAATTAACTTTAAAATAGAACTAGCTATTAATTTTATTTCCAAAGTCCCCAGGTCTTCATTGGCAAGCTTTTTCACTGGCAAGCCCTTCATGCTGAAGACATGAGTCTTGATTAGACTCAGAGTACTACAGAGTAATTTTATGAACACTTTAAAGGCAAGGAACTTGTACTAAAAGCAGGTAACTGTAGTTATACCAGACAGCATTACTCAAGACAGTACGGCTGGTTTCATACAGTCAGGAGCCAGAGATTTTAGAAATCACTTCACTCAGAGGAATTCATGATGGAATTCCGTATTTCCTCTGGCACACAGAAATCCTCTTCCTTGAGTGTAGCAGGGGATCAAAGAATAACAGACTGTATCCTAATTCTTGCCATTGCACTGTCCTTCCCACCTGTCTACCTTCTGCAGTCACCGGAGTCCCATGAAAATCAGCTGCAAGGGGAACATGAAGGAAATGGCTTCCCTTTTTGCTTTATCTGTTGTCAAATCAAGGTTATTTTTCTCTTCCAGTTTGGTATGTGGTATTGCTTGATAAAAGAGTTGATTAACACAAAGTCTACTGTATTCTTCATTCATAGGAATAAGACTGAAAATTTACCAGACCTAAGATTAATTTTAATGTCAGTCCAGTAGCTCCTAGAGTCTTTTTACTGGAGCCTTAATCATGATGATGATATTGAAAATAATTTACTAAGAATTTTGAGATAATAGCGGAGTGCTTAAGCAGCTGTCCCTGCTATTGAAACTGACTTTTTCTGAACAAGGAAGCACTCAGATCAAATACTGACGATTTACTTGAGCAATTTCAGTGAGAGCTCTCCATTACTTATACGCTGGAGACTCAGAGACAGCTTTTCTCCTTCCTATTACTGACTGCAGGGAATCCCAGAGAAGCAAGGGACACTCACACCAGCTCCTCCTGTAAAAGCACAGCATGTATCACTGAGTGGCAGATGCATTTCTTGGATGTTGCGTTTTAATGGGAGGCAAATAAGTGCCCATGGCTGCTCCTTGTCTTTGCACGCTAAACAGTCTTGAAAGGGCAAAAGTGGAACTTGCTCCTCTGTCCCCCGTCACTGAGCATAAGACAGTCATGATTTATCTTGGCATCTGACTGTCTCCTAGATGGCACTTGAGAGGGCAGGCAGCCACAGCACAGAAGTGGCCGAAAATAAGCCTTCTGTCCTTGCTGCTTTGGTTTCTTCACTCAGTTTTTTGCAGAGAAGCCTGAAGTTCATACCTGTGAATCAGCTGCCCGAGTCCTCTGCAAGTGTTTCTGAACTGAGGTCTATCAATCTTTTCACAACCATTTCTTATAATAAATCTTTCTTCAGGGAAAGTAAAATAAATGGTGTCTATAACAGCAAACACTCACAGAGGTCTGAAGCAAGCTCACAACGTTTATTTCTGGAGCTGCATTTAAGATCCAGGGAACAAATGAAAAATTTTAGTGAGACATTAATTACTGTTTTATGTCAATAAAAGTTTACACAGTTCATTTCTCTATTAAAACAGTAAACACTGCTGAAAAGTGCTGTAACTGCATGGAGTACATTACTGTATCAGCTCTCCCAGGAGAGGCCAGAACAGAATTCAGACCTGAGAACAAGCTTCAGTTCGTGCCCTCAGTGGCTGTGCTGCTTGCAGAGCACCGGCTCCTGCTCTGCTGGAAGCGTCTTTCACTGAAGAATCAAACCAGATTTGAGCAACTTGTTTGGCTCAGGGAGCATGCTATACACTTAGAGAAAGCCAAACCTGATTGCTCGTTAAATTTTGCCTTAATGAACAAGCATACTCAAAATAGATGTTAGATCTAAGTTTATGATCAGCTTTAGGAAAAAATTAGGGAAGAAGTGGCTAAGAGTCCAGAGGAAAATACTACAGCTGAGCTGCTCATCTTCTTGAGGAATTGCATGCTGGTCCCAGCCTCAAAGGCGAAAAATCAAGGTCCTAGAATGACTAGCTTGCATGGCAGCTGAAAACAAACAGCAACTGGAACAGAGCAGGACTAATCCAACAGTGACTCCTTTGTTAAGAAATCCCAATAACCAGAAAAACTCTTTGAAATGGTCAATTCCATTAAAAGCTTTAATGAGATTACCAAATTTAATTACTCTTCTGGGCTGCATTAATTTATAAAGGGTGGGTCCTCAATCTGAACATTTAATAGTTTCCAGAAATAGCGAATCCAATTTGAAAAGAAGCAGAATGATTTTTTTTTCTTTTTTTTAATTGAAATAATTGAGCACCACTATGAGCCCTTTGGGCAAGACTGCTCACGGTACTACAGTGCCTAAAAATGCTGATAATTCTTAGGTGTCTATTCTAATTGTCATTATGCTCAAAGACCATTGAAATGTTCACCCTCTGTCTGCTAACCACATGAAAAGAGGGAACAGCTTACATTTCAGCTGTTGCAGTCTTATAAATGTGATTTTACAAATTATACCACTAGAAAAGATAAGTAGAAGTAATTTTTAATACACAGCAAGATGCATTTCTAACTAGATTAAGCAGCTGTTATCATTATTTTTCTGCACAGCAAGAGCAAATGTCTGTAATAACTAGACCTTAAAGGAAAAGGCAATCCCATTTGGGGCACATTGTATACATTTGACTTTATTTCCCAACAGCGTTCAGGAGGAAATAAAAAAGAAATAGATAAGGAAATTCTTTTGCAGCAGTACTTCAGACATGCATATTTGCAAAAGCATAAGGATGCTAAAGATGTTAAAAAGAAGTCTTTAACAAGCAATAACAAAAGAATAACTGTCAACTCCAACATCCAACTCCAGTGCCAGCTTCTTCCCATCTAAGAGTGGCAAGCAGGTACCAAAAAAAACAACACTGGATACAACTACAACAAACCCTTCAGATAAATGTGGTAGGGAATATGAAGGTAGGCATTTAAAGAAGTTGAAAGTTTACTGCTAAAATGGAAAACCCTGTTTCTTCGGATTTTTTTCCATGCCCCCGTGTTTAATTTTCCAGCAAGTCATGATCATTTTGCTGAAATGCTGAGTGCTCAATCAAAGGGAAGCTGTTCCAAGAAATGCACCCAATGAGAACAACAAAATAGCCAAAGTGAGCTTAAAATACAACATGGAAAGGTGAGAATAAAACATGGAGGCAGCTACTACTAACCAGCAGCAACATGCTTCAGGGCTCAATCCCAACTAGAGTGGTTCTATGAAGCTAAAAGTAATAAAACAACCATCATAAAAAAAGTACAGGCAACAAGATTTGATGGTAATGAAATATATTCCATTAGCCAGCACATGAATCAGCCAAAGGATTTAGCAAATGAGGCAGTTTCCATAGTTTTTTGAATATTTGCTTTCTGTAACACTGACAGCGTTATAATTCTCTATGGTGGCTACAATAATTAATAGACAGGAATCTATTTCTTATTAAATGAGGCAAGACGGTCCCCTTCACATCCCGCTGTCCTTGGGTGCCCGTTTTCACGGGACAGCTGAAGTCCCACAGTATGGTCCCTGCTTTCTGCTTCACTGATCACATGTGCTGCAGGACAGGGCAGGGCCATGGGCCCTCCAGCACTGTCCTGAGGGGCACAGAACCTTCTGGGCAGAGCTTTCCCACTACAGTCTTGGGAGAGGGTAGTAAGCGCCTTAATGCCTTCTAAAAACCTCCTCTAGCAAGCAGATGGCTTTGTTTATAAAACTATGTATGCGAAACACAAACAGGAGCCCTCATCTTGCCAAACTGATTTTTCTCCTCAAGCCGCACCAGAAAGGCAAGTTCATAGAGGTAATTTCAGAAACTTAGCGATATACAACTATTAAGAGTTTCAAATACAACACCTGAGTAATGATACTGAAGTTATCCTCCTGCACAATAGGATTTAGCCAGCTTCAGATCACTGCTTGAAATGTGGTATTTCAGGAGTCTAACATAGGCTAGTTTTGAGTACAGTAGTTAATCATGCAGTTGAACTTATTTCAATTGCTTTGCTGGTAGTGCAAAGATCTCTGCATTTGTGCAGGTCCAAATTCCTTTCACACAAGCACTGTGTCCCAGAGTGAACAGTATTTGACGTATTCCAACCACAAACACAGTAATCCAGAATCAATCTTATCAAACAGTAAATCCTGCTGTGAGACATTAAGGTACATCTGTCCAGCTGCAATCCTCTTACACAAGACATTCATTAGGGCAAGGGGGCGGTGCGTAGTACAAACAAGGTCAAGGCCTGGTGACCTTACCCAAGCACAAATGCAGAGATGAAGCCTATGCTAAGAAGGTAAACTATACTATGTTCTCTGACTTACAACTTTATAAACAGTTGCTATATGTTAGTTATATAGAACTGTTCTTCTAAAACTGGCCAAGGAAAATATCCTCCTAAATCAGAAAATCCTTAAACAACCCAAAGAAATTTTTGAATGGATGATAACTTTAAGTAGGTTAAGCAATTACTGGGGTTCAAACTGAAACAAGGGAAGTTCAGGTTAGATCTTAGTCAGAAGTTCTTCCCTGTGAGGGTGCTGAGGCGCTGGCACAGAGTGCCCAGAGAAGCTGCGGCTGCCCTGTCCCTGGCAGTGTTCAAGGCCAGGTTGGACACAGGGGCTTGGAGCAAGCTGCTCTAGCGGAAGGTGTCCCTGCCTGTGACAGGGGCTGGAGCTGGATGAGCTTTAAGGTCCCTTCAATCCGAACCATTCGGTGACTCTATGGTTTTGCAACAAAGAACTGCCCAAACTTACTTCAATTTTATCAGCAGTAAGAGATTTTTCACAGAACCTCCATAGAGCTTGTGACACCTGCATGCTGTGGCCCGCAACAACCCAGACGCTGCTGCAGCCCCGCACACAATTCCCCACCCCCCTTCCTTCCCTCCCCACAGCATCAGAACCAAACACTGAAGTCTCATTACTTTGAAGTCTTCATTACTTCTCAAACTGACGCCATCAAATCCAGGCTCCCAAATATTATGAAACATAAATAAGCAAAGCTAAATGTCAGCTGTCAACATAACAAACACTGCATGAGGCTCATTTACTGGAGAATGGAATTGAAAAGTTGATTCATAAACTACCTTTGCACTTCAGTGACCATAACTAGCACATCACAACGGGACCGTGCTGAACCCTGACGTGAGACAGAGAGCAAGAGCCAAGGGCAGCAGTGGACTGTTCACACCAGTCCCCAGCCCCCCTGGCCTGAATTACCCAAAGAATTTTGCAAATGAGGCTGTTTCCATAGTTTTCCGAATATTGCTTTCTGTAACACTGACAGGGTTATAATTCTCTGCGGTGGTTACAATAATTATAGACAGGAATCCATTTCTTATTAAATGAGGCAAGACTGCCTCCTTCACATCCTGCTGTCTGTGTATACCTATTCTGGCAGTGTTACTGGAACCAGTGCTGGGCAGAACTGCGAGGAACAGTTTTGGAGACCTGTGCTTTGCAGCAGCTCTGCCCCATTCCCCAGCTGCTGGTATGAACAAGCAGTTCTGCTGTGTGTTCCTTCATAGTTTGGCACAAAATGAAAGGTAATACAGTTCAAAATAAGCTTTGTAGTCTCTTTTTCAAGCCAAGATGAAGAAAAAAAAAAAAAGGAAAACAAAGGGTAGAAAAACCCTGAAAAGAAGTAAGAAACATGCGTTTCTTTCCTTATCTCTTTATCACACTCCCACTCAAAATCAGAAGCGGTTTCCTTTGCTTACAAAACCATTTGTAGATTTACTTTCCCTAAACAGCTCTCTACACCTGAGACTAGCCTGGGTCAGTGTACTAGAATGCACCCTTTGTGCTGCTAACTGCTTCTGCTGCTGGAGCGCTCCCTGCAGAGCTGCCAGCTTGTTTAACTGCAGATGGAGAAAGTGTGGGCCAAATGGCTTCTTTATGCCCAAAAGCACAGAGGTGCTTTAGGTTGTAAAAGATTAAAAGTTGTAAAGACTAAAAACTGTAAAAGATTTATTTAGATTATAAAAGATTAATCCGCAGTATGATGTTGAGGATCTCCTCCTTCAGCTGACTGTCCATATGCGCCTCATATGTAACAGAGGCAATGGAGACCCAACATCGCTTCATTTCAGTAGCGTGACATGAGCAACAATAGATCTGCCAAATTTATTTCTGTTATATTTTCCATTCAACTCTGCCTATACTGATAATTCAATGATACATTTCAAATGCAAATGAAGTTGCAAAGCCACTGTCCATGATACTTGAAAAATCATGGCAGTCGGGTGAAGTTCCCGATGACTGGAAAAAGGGAAATATAACCCTCATTTTCAAGAAGGGGAAAACGGATGACCCAGGGAATTACAGAGCAGTCAGTCTCACCTCTGTGTCTGGCAAAGTCTTGGAGCAGATTCTCCTGGAAGGCATGCTACGGCACATGAAAAACAACAGGGTGGTTGGTGACAGCCAGCATGGCTTCACTAAGGGGAAATCCTGCCTGACCAATTTG
>WYDI02041182.1:0-22069 GCA_009867235.2 Psittacus erithacus
AACAGGGGAAGTTTAGATTGGATATAAGGAAGAAGTTCTTTACTGTGAGGGTGGTGAGGCACTGGAATGGGTTTCCCGGGGAAGTTGTGAATGCTCCATCTCTGGCCTTGTTCAAGGCCAGGTTGGACAGAGCTTTGGGTGACATGGTTTAGTGTGAGGTGTCCCTGCCATGGCAGGGGGGGTAGAACTAGATGGTCTTGAGGTCCTTTCCAACTCTATTCTATGATTCTATGATTCTATAATACACATAGCTCCCACCAAGTAGCTGGTTACAGTCTTGATAAGAACATGTGCAATCTGTCAATAGTGATTGTAACAGGAATGAGAGAAGCCCATATTTCACATTCATCCTTTGGCTGGCTGCCATGTGCATTGAACTCCACAGGGCAAGGACATCTACCAGAGGAGTTCCTGCAGGGAAAACCCCACTCAGTTACACCCTCTGCTTCCCACATGGGAACAAATGGCCTTATAGCATATCCACTGATACTCTGATACATTCAGCTAAGAGGAGGGGCCTGAATGGAGGTAAAGAAATAGGAAAAATATTTTTTGCCTTGCCATCCGTTACCCAATAATATAAATTATGGAACAATATGTTTAGGGCTATTCACTCTCTGAGTCCAGTCCAGTGCTTTTGCTTTTCTATTGCTGTTCATGGCACGTTCTCCTTCATGCCACATACATTTTTTTTTCACTGAAGAATCATTATTTTATTTCCAAGGCCTTATTTAAAAAAAATATCTGTATTGATTCCCTTACGAGACTTATCATTAGTTCCTGTAGTTTGTAACATGAATTAATGGTGTGTTTTGATTTATAAAATATTACACAGAGCATCAAGTCAGGCTGATCATCCTATTCAGTTGTTTTTCTCACCAAATTAATGACAAATGTTTTATGTCTTTAAAAACAATATAATTGAAATCTTGCCTATTTTCCTGTCACTTCTTATCACAGTATAAATGGTGATATGTTCTCTAATCTAGCAGACCCTGCCAAATGCCTCACAAAGTGTTGCTTGCACTGTATGAGGATAAGCTACTTGATGAGACATTTATAGAAGGTATGAAATGAAGGCAAGAGCTCAGTGAAAAAGGAGTAGCGCTCATATGTTGTATTCTTGGGAGAAGTAGGGATTTGACTCCTCTGCCAATATATATGCCTCTGATCCCTACCAGCTGGGAATCCACTCCTGAGCTGGTAATTGAAGCCCCTTCTAAGTCTGAGCAGACCTGTTCAGCAAGACATTTCTACAGAGCTGACAACTGGAATTACGGGTGGAAAACATGCCTTCCTCCACCAAAATCAAGCTGGCTTCCCTTTCCTTTCAATACTTATCCCCAAAAAAATGTTCCCTTTGCAGGTCAACTCTCAGCAATTTATCCTCTCAGCAAAGTTCTGCAGAGGAGCTCTTGGTTTGTTTGTTGGTTGTGGTTTTTTTTTCTTTTTCTCTGTTCTTCCATTATTTTCCTTAGATTGTTAAATTTAACTATTACAAACTCCTTCCGGGCTTTTGGGATCCCTATGTTCTGCCCACCACCCCCATATATGCCACAGAGATTTCCTCTGCTCGTTAGAAAATGCTAATGCTTTGGCCCCTGTGACACTAACTCTGAAGTGACCCCATGCAACGTGCATGGACGCGCACTCTCTGACTTTTTGTATTGCAAAACCTACATGAGCTTCTCTGCATTTTCATGCAGTGCGAATGGAAAGGCCCCACTGCTCTGTCACGCCAGCCTATTGCTTTCTTGATTTCCTGCACCATAAGGCTTCTTTTCTTGAACCTTGTGAGGTGCATGAGATTCATCGTGCCTCACGTCATCATCGATTTGTACAGTATTAGTCATCCAGACTTCTTTTGCCAACTGAGTGAAACAAATTATAAGGAGAAAGTTATGTTAGCAAAATATGAAATACAAAGTCTAACTGGATATACAATTTGTCACCCGTTACCATGTGAGCAGGACATAGGAGTATCATACCACAGATGGTAAAACTGGGAATGAGAAGTAAAAGTAGGGAAACACCACCCTACTCACACATGTACTTTTCTGTGCACAGAGTTTTATATGGTCTTTTCTGGTGAATAAAAGCTAATAAGTGCCTGAAAAGCTGCCTGTGTCCTTTTCATTGCTCAGCTTTCACAGTGTTTCACTTGGTTTGTATCTGGGTTTCATTTTTCCTCCTCTTTCTGACTTCTTCAAACCTGCTTTCCAAACAGCAGTATTGTTCCTTCCCTCTGTTGCCTCCTTTCTTGTCTTCCCCCCCTTATGTATTTTCCCATTTCCACTCAATCCCCCACAAGCTGTATCTCCTCTCTTGGGCTCTCTTATTATCATGCCCTACTCACAGTCTTCTATGTGCTGTTTTCTCTTAAGCTTATCACTTCAATTTTTAATATTTTTTTTTTATCTCT
Organism: Psittacus erithacus; assembly: GCA_009867235.2. Classification (NCBI taxonomy): domain Eukaryota; kingdom Metazoa; phylum Chordata; class Aves; order Psittaciformes; family Psittacidae; genus Psittacus; species Psittacus erithacus. The sequence goes on from WYDI02041182.1 coordinate 2,423, forward strand.
TCCCAGGAATTTCTATTCCTCAAACACTTTTCCCCCATGTCTCTGTCCCATAGTGATCTGCACACACTGGCATGCCACCATTTTTTGCCCCAGCCCTATGTTCATCTGTACCCTTGGTACTATGCTCCCTAGCACAGGCAGAGGGTACGGAGAATGACTAAAACATGCTGGGGGAGAACACTGTTGAGGGCCAGAGAAGACAGGGAGAAAAGCTTTTTACACCATGATGCACACCCTGCATACTTTCCTCCAATGGGACTACACTTGCCATAGCTTCAGCAAACCAAGACCAAGGATTTAGCGGATGCTCCCAGCTGAGGGATCCTCCTCTGGATGGGTTTTCCACAGCTGCAGGAAGGGAGCTAATGGTAGTGGTAACACCATGACATTTTCAAGGCTTTCTAGACTCTTCTCTCCGAAGTGCTTCCTAGGAGCAGGCACACTTTCTGTCCCTCTGTTTTCCTCCATTAATGATCTTGGCTAATTAGCCCCCTTGCCTCATCAGTTTCTCCAAGCCACAGTAGCCCCACACACTTTCTTGAAGCCTAAGCAATGACTACCTTTTTCTCTGTCTTGGCCTTTTCCCTGTCCTTCTTCAACTGTTTTTTATCAGTAAGCTACAACAGGATCTGACTGCTTTGATTTCAAAGCACTTTAGTAGTTTGTGTCCTTCCAATTAATTCACATTTAGCGAACCGACCTTCAGGGTCCTCTCAGCTAACAGCCTAGCAGCCAAACAAACCAAAATCCCCATCTGCAGATATCTTTTATCACCTAAAATACAGAATAACGGAGAAGAAAACCTATTAGTGTTTTGTGCTTTGACCCTCTGGTAAGCCAGTGAGACCCAAGAATGGAGTTAAGGGCTGTCTAAGGCAGATTTCAAATATGCCAGAGATATTGAAGAAAGTGTGCTGGAGATGAAGCTAACACTCGCACACACACAAATCAGAAAAGGTTTGACATCTTCCAATTCACTTTGTACGGTTTGAACACAGCAGCCTGAGCAGCGTCACCATGCTTGCTGCTCATGACAGACCCACTTTTATTATTGGTACTGTATGCAGAGCTGATGAGAAACTCTTGTTGAAGACCACAAAAAAGGTCCATCACATTCAAGTGATCCTGCCTGTCTCATAGCTTAGCACTTCTCTATGTACCCTAGGCAATAGTCACAGGTCTTAAGAAACAAGGAACTTTTTGAGCTTCTTCTGGGACCCTGAGGGGGCATACTCTTGCTTTTCGACCAACATTTCTTTTCTGACTGAATTGCTGAAATTATCTGTTTCCTTGTGCAGATCTTGTCTGTTCTTTCAATTTGACTGTTTTTTGTTTCTGCTAAATTGTTTCTAGTTTGTCTTTCTTAAATTTCAGTGTTCATATTCCATGTTCTATTTTCCCAGTATAAACCAGTATATTATGCCACCCGCTACTGACTTCGTGACCCATTTGGGTGCCACAGGCACAGGCATGGAGGTTCTCAGTGGATCATTGCTGGGAGCAGAAACTCAAAAAGGTAGAAAGCAGTCCATTAATTTCTCTGCTATTCCCACTATTTCTTCATGCCTGCAAAACACAGAAGAAAAAATTTTGAGATCACTGGGATCTCTTGTTTGCTAGTGCAGTGACAGTAAACAAGAGTGATGTGACTGGTTAGAGAAAGAGGAGCCAGCTCAGCAGGGACACACATCACACATCTTAGTCTTACAGAACAAGATGAATGAAACCATCTATAGAGATGAGGGTAAAAAATTAAGAACGCAATGTTACATAAGCAAAGCCTGAAACTCAGAACTAGAAAATGCCTCCCTGAACACAACTGTATCTTTGTTTTAATTTTTTACAGGTCAGAGGTGCATTGAAAGCTTTTAAAGCGTGTGTAGCTTCCAAAACCAGTAGTGCAATTATATGTATTAAAAAGCATGGGTAGATTTGAAAATACAACAATTTAGGGATAAGCCAACTTCTAGCACATTCTCTGCATTATGGGACTCTTCCTCCTGAATTTTGCTGGCTTTAGTTATTTATGATTTAAAATAATGACTTGGAGAATGAGAAATGTGACCCTGGCTCAGGGAAGCCCTAAAAATGTGCTTCAGCAAGTTCTGAGCTGTTCTTCAGTATTGACCTGAATACCCTCAACAAATTATACAAGACAATATTCTAGGGTGTTATCTGGTATGCAGCAGTCATCTAATGAGTCAAACAATTCTTCAATGTTTGAAGGGACAGATGAGATTTATGCCTCATAAAAATCTTTAATAATGCATAGGATGTGGGAAAAATTATAAACAAGAGATACTGAGATAAGAAACTCAGGACACTGTATGAAGTCTTTAATAGAGGCACCTGGCACAGCCAAGACAATATAAAATTATAAATGCATCTATTTAATAGAGCTAGATGGCTCCTAAGCATGCAGGGCTGCTTTCCTGCCTCCGTGACAAGCATGTTGAATGGAAACACAATCTTTGTGGAGAAACTGTGAGACGCTTAATTTGCTTGAGTAGCAAAGAGACTGAAGGATGACAATTCAAACTGTACATGATGTGGCTATTGCAAAGGCTTATTTATTCTGTTTAGCCCTTGGTTGGGAGATTGGGTGCTGCTGGTGGAGCTGAGAATCCACTCTCACATTAATTCAGGGGTGATCTCCCTGAAGTTTGAAAAACTGCAGCTGTATGTCCTGAGCTTTAAAGACAGTCTGAAGATACAGCTTCAGACCTGGGAATAATCCCATTCCTTTTGGCAGTTGGGAAAAACCCTGCTCCTTTTCTCTATTGAACTCACTGGGCCATGCAGCTGACTTTGCAAAGTCTAAAACATAGACTTTGTTTTGAACCTCATGACCTCTGCCCTTCCAAACGTTTGCAGTTTGCCTGTTCACCAGGTTTGCTGATCCTTTCTTCTTCTGCTCTATCCCCTCTGTGCCCAGTTTGCCGCTCCATAACCTCCAACAGGATGTCTTCACCCTTTCAAACCGGGGCCCCTTCTTCAAAACAGGCACCATTTATTTTCACATATTTTCATCCTGTGATTCTGTTCCTTTGTGTTTCACTGGATGCTATCACAACAGTGTCCCAAGGTTGCTTGTTTACTACATTTGAAGTCCTACTGCTGACTTCCATAGCAAGGATGTGGTCAAGACCACATTTAACTTCTCCGGTCAACCCTTTGTTGTCATTGCCACTCTCAACCTCCATTTTCTCTTCATTCAACCTATGGCTCAGAAAATATCCCTCTCCTTTTTATGTCTCTTCTTTTATCCTCTGGCACTAAAGCTATACAGTATTCCAATTGCAAGACCAAACCCTATTTTATTTTTTACAGTTAATTTCCAGCTTCTCAGATGCCTCTAGTCTTGAATGCTGGGAGAAACTGGAAGCGTTCTTTGATATGAAGTCCACAGAGCTATTGAGTTAGTCAGCAGGTAACTGCTCTTATAACCTGTGTTGTCTGTGTGTAGCTAGTAACCCTAAATTGCCTTTGTAGCCATCATCACCATTTTAAAGGTGTGATTTCTCCAGTACATTGTAGATGTCTTTAATTGGATGATGTAATTGTCAGTGTAAATCAATCTATTTTTTCCTACTAACTACAATGGAACTTTAAAGAGGCTACTCCAAGTGGATCCTACCCTTAGAAACAGAAATGTTGAACAAGTTTAGCATGCAATTCCTCATATCAAAGATCTCATCTATTCTAATGTGGATTTTCCATCTTTAAAGTATGTAAAAACATTCTGCAGAAACATCATTCCTTCAAAGATAACACAGTTGGAGCTCAGAAAGGTGGAGTGACTTGCGTAAGTTTACCAAGCACTTTTTGTCCAACACTGAATTACTACAGCAGTAGTCGCTGATATTCAGATTGAGAGAGCTGGAGCCAAAGCATCCTGACCTGGTGTCTGTCACCTATTCCTTTAAATAGCAGAAACTGCAGACAAACCACAAAGAAAACAGCCCATTTTCTTTTCCTTTGCGCCCCAAATTTGCCCATACCCCCCAGCTACAGAGACATCTGTGGGACTTCCATAGCTGGTAACATCACTACAATGTGATTCATGTGATGAGAGAAAACAACACTTGGATTTACAACTAATATTTCAACCTGTAGACACACAATTGTGGGTGCAATTTACCATCACAAAAAAGTGGGCCCTAAGATCTTTAGCCTTTTAAAATATTTATTCTTTAAAAATTCCCTGTCTCCAATTTCTCTGTCTAGAGAGAAAAACAGTATTTTTTCTCCAGGCATGCTCATGCAATAGATGAACATCAAATGCTGGCATTAGCTGTAATGCAAGAACAAATTCTACTGTTACGTCTGCCCCTCATGCCTTTCAGGAGTGAGAGCTGTGCATTTTCTGCAACAACTAGTACAGCTGGACAACCTTCACCTGCTGGGTGGAATAAAATAAAGCAGACATAGTTTAACGAAGAAGGCAAATTTCCTATTGTATCCAAAAAGTTGAAGGAAAAGGACAAAGAAATCTTGAAGTGCTTGGTCCTAAATGTAGGAGTCTAATTGTACACTGCATGTCCTTAATTTCTTTTTACCTTCATGCCTCATGCTTCTATGGATTATTTTTCTTACACTTACATGGCAGATGCAGGAACATTCCTCTCAATGCTGACAAGAAAGCACTTGTTAAAGCTGCACATGCTCATTTTCTGACACTATTTTTGACTTCCCTACAGCCTCTGTGACAGGGGCTCTTGTCTTTAGAGATCTAATACATTGATGCCTGTGGACACTCATTCAATTCTAACAGTTATTAAATGATCTCAAAATCCTAATGCCATCTGGACAAATATCTTTTAGACACCACAGCTGGCTGGGATGAACTCTAGATCAAGACTTGCTACCTCGATTAGATACAGTCATTAAGTTGAACTTGCCCTATACTCATTAAAAACTTAAATGTCGCTGCAAGTATTTCTTTTTATCTCTTAACCATCAGCTCCAGATTTAGACTAGTCTAGATAACCTTGCAAACCACATACTCCAAAAGGAGGTGCTCCTTTCCCTTCCTTTTTTTTTCTCTGACCCAAGAACTTGATTAAAGACATCACATAGGCATCTGTCTTAATAGCTTTTTCCACATTTTCCTCATCTGACCTGTTACTGTCTGAATCTTGTTCTATTGCATTGAAGTGTAACTTCTTTCCTTGTCACTGGATAGATATTTTGCATGGCGTTAAAAATAATAGTCCTAGAAACATATCCTCCAGCTCAGTTTGCTCCAGTTCACATACCTCACCCTGTCATAGTGCAGCTAAAATCTCTGCAACTACCATTCTGCCCCTTTCACTTAGCTGTGTGTGTGCTCCATTACTTTATGGCTCATCTGCCTTTTGCCACTGGGCTAGTAACATATTTCTGCATTAACTGGGCATGCAACCTCATTTACAGTGATGCTTTTCCTTACTAGTTACTAATTAGTAATTAGTAATTACTAATTTCTTTTAAATATCCACTTTAAAAAAATGTAGAAGAAATTGTCTTACAATTAACGGCATGCATCAACTTACATCAACTTACAGGCTCAAGAAGTATTCCCTTATGAACCTCATGAGGTTCAACAATGCCAAGTGTATTGTTGACCCAAGGTCCTGTACCTGGGTCAGGGCAACTCCCAGTATCAATATAGGCTGGGGAATGAAGGGATTGAGAGAAGCCCTGAGGAGAAGGACTTGGAAGTACTGGCGGATGAAAAGCTCACCATGACCCAGCACTGTGTGCTTTGAGATCAGAAAGCCAAAAGTATCCTGCGCCAAATCAAAAGCAGTGTGACAAGAAGGTCAAGGGAAGTGATTCTTGCCCTCTACTCCACTCTGGTGAAACCCCACCTGGAGTATTATGCCAAGCTCTGGAGCCCTCAGCACAGGCAAGATATGGACCTGTTGGAAAGGGTAGAGAGGAGGGGCACAAAAATGGCCACAGGGCTGGAGCACCCCTCCTATGTGGAAAAGCTGAGTTGGTGGTGTACAGCCTGGAGAAGAGAAGGCTTCAGGGAGACTATTGTGGCCTCTCAGTACTTAAAGGGGCTTATAAGAAAGATGGGACAAACTTTTTAGTAGGCTCTGTTGCCCTGTATTTCTCCTACAAGAAAGAAACTTTTTGCAATAAGGGTTGTGTAACACTGAAACAGAGAGGTGGTAGATATGCCATCCCTGGAGATATTCAAGGTCAGGTTGGATGGGGCTTTGAGCAACCTAATCTAGTGGAAGGTGTCACTGTTCATTGCATTGAGGATGGACTGGATAACCCTTAAAGGTGCCTTCAAACCCAAACTACTCTATGATTCCATGTTTGTGTTTATTCCCTTTATCATCTTTCCCTGAGGACATAAACCTTTATATCTTTAATGATCTGAGAACTTTGCCACGGTCTAAAGCCTGGACTCCACTCTGGTTTTCATTGCTGCAAGTGATGTTCCAAAATCCCTTATCAGACAAGAATCGCATGGGTCTGAGTTGCAAAATGAGGATTTGTCTATTTTAATGCATAGACACCATCAGTCTTCCAAACACTGAAGTTTCAGGTCCAGAAGAGCATCAACATGGGCTTAACATTTAGTGTGAGGTGTCCCTCCCCGTGGCAGGGGGCTTGGAACTAGATGATCTTAAGGTCCTTTTCTACCTTAACTATTCTATGATTCTATGATTCAGTGTAGGCTGCCTTACAGAGGGGTGTTTTCCATGCATTCCGCAGAGGGGAAGCAGCTCTCAGGCAACACCACCAAACAACTTGCTCCTTCCTCTGACAATGTAGTGGAGCGGCAGGTTGAAAAAATCTTCACCTTCTACAAACAGCTCTCCCAAATAAAATGAAGGTGAAGAGGAAGAACACTGCCACACTTAAGGCAGTCATTGTCTCTGGGCTGTACTGCAGAGAGGGCAAGAGGGAGGTTGTGAGCAAAATGTTAAAGGCAGCAAGTTCTGCTGAAAGTGACTGACTGCTTTAGTTTGCTATTCATTATTTAGCTAATTGTTATTTCCATACCTGTGGCACCAGAGTCCCTGAAAGCAGGCCTGCCTGCAATCCAGTTCAAGTGTCAGCATCTTCCTGTTGTTGTAATTACAGACTTTGAATCTAATAGAGACATAATGACTCTTATCAACTCCTCCTGTGTTGCATACTCAAATTTGTGCATGCAATTTTTCCATGAGTTCAGTGTTATTAAAAGGTCACATCTGGGGATGATGTCAAACAGCATAGATCTATTGACCCACCCAGCTGTCCCCCACTCTGAATTTACTTAAACGTTTCTGCCTGTGTGATGTCTCGCACTGTCTTTATTAAATTACATTCCCTTCTTTTATTTTCTCACAGACCACTTTTCCAATTTTTCAAGTATATTTTGGGGCCTGAGCCTGTCTCACAGTCTCTTACAACTTGTTTTATAGGCCATCTTAATAACTATAATCTCTCCTCTACCATCCAAGTAACAGGCAAAAACACATAAAGAAATGACATTGGGGTTATGTCAGATTTCATTAAAGTCTTCAAGAAACCTCTTCCTTTTTGACAAAGAACCATCAACAGTTTCTTTTTATAGATAAGTTGTCCACCCAGTGTTATACAAATGTTTGCTTAGTTCATTAAATGTACTGGTTTCAAATAGTTTTCTCCTGACTAATCTACACCGACAGTTACTCAGTCTCTCTGCAGAGGCTTGGTTTCATTTTGTCTTGTTTCATTCCAGAGTTTTTCCAAGAATTGAACAAAGCTGTTTGTTTGTGGTTTTGTTTTTTAATTCTTCATTTCCTTTGCCCTTCTTTTTCAAGGTAGGCCCCACATATGTCCTTTTCCAGCCTTCTGGTCCCTCACCCACTCTCCAAGCACTGATTCAGCAAGTTGCTACACTAACCCAGAAACAAGGTCTATCCAACCGAGCTTACCAGAAACCATCTTTCTCAACTAGCTATACCCAAGCGAATAGCTTCATTCCCACAAGGGAAAGAGTGAGATGGAAACATTAAAAATTTAATCCTAAAGGTTTTTCAACAAATTGAAATCCCAAACCCAAATGAAAACATTGCAAGATTTGGATCCTGAAATGGATTTTACTCTGAAATTATTTTGTTTATTGTTCAAACAAGAAAAAAAAATAGGAAAAGGAAAAAAAGAAAGTTGCCATTTGACAGAGACTACAACTCTTTTCAAACTCAATTTTTCAGGTTAGCTGAAGAGCTGAAAAAAATCAATTTTTTGCACAGTTCCTGTCCTGGAGCCTGAGAAAATTGCCCTCTAGAGACAATTATGGGAGTTATGGTGCAGAACACCATCATGGAAATTTAAATCAGTTTTAGATCATTGTGGAAGATGTCATCAGAGCTGTGTTCTGAAATGGGCCTAAAAGTAGTTTCTGACACAGTAATGAATACGGCTTGGCCTTCCCTGAGACTTTTCATCTGGCACTGTTAAGTGTAGTTACCTCTAGTGCTCTTCATGCTGACAGCATCAAATGATGGGGAGTTTTCTTGTTGTAGATGAAATCTCTAAGATGCATTGCTGTATGACTGTGCTGCTGAGAAAGATGAGTTGCTTTTAACCTTCTTTCACCTTATTTGCATGCATGGACACCAGGATGTAATGGCCTTTGATAGGGAATTCAACTCTTTCTCAGACTTCTGAGTTTGTCCATCAGGGCTCAGCAAACGGGTTGCTGCTTTCTTCAGACCTTCCCTAATAAGGAGACACTATTCAGTGATGAGTGGAAAGATTGATGAGGGCCTGCTGTTTTTTTTTTTTTCCCAGTAATATATCATCAGTGAATGGAATTAATTAAGAAGCTGTTTGATTTGAACTTTTTTTATCACTCAGTGTATGGTCCATGGATACATATATACACCATAAAAATAGACACAACACATAATTCATCAGCAGGAGGGTTGGTGTATTCTGTCATTACGCTTAAAGAGCACCATTTTAAATTTATCTCCTATAAGTATTATGCTTTTATTCAAATGCATGACATCATGAAATTTTCCCTTTGCTTTTCCCTACCTTCACAAAAAACAAGCCTCTATTTCTACAGCTTCTTCTATGCACTCTTTTCCTGAAGGGCTTGTGCTGAAACAATATTTTAGTGTGGATATTAGGGAGAGTGTTTTTGGGGTTTTTTTTGCTGTGAAGCACACATTTTTCCTTTTACAAACTGGGAATACTTTTTTTTGACTGATGGGTATGAGCCTTTTCACTATTGTGTAAGATCAGGTAGAACTTGTACTTAAATTTGCACCCCATGTACCAGAACAGGATGCAGATGAGTTTACTTTTCCTATGGGGGCTAAAAATATGTGGGGCAGGCTTGAGCTGGAGGGTGTTATAAAACAGGTTCAGCAATTGGTGCCCAAGGTGGTTTGCAGCTTAGCTTGAAGGAGACACAGCATATGGTATGGTCAAAACATACTAGTGTATAAATGCTAAATACATGACAAAGCAAGGGTTGTTATGGGGTAGCACTTAGAGATCTCTTGATTTGCTTTCCAGTGCACTTGAAGTCATCACTGAGGAAACACAAGGTACATTAGATGACCTAACACCTTAGCTGCCAGAACTAGGGCAGAAAAGCTGTACAGCAGCATGGCTGAGGCGTGTGAATGTCAGCCCTGGCCCCAGCTCCCTTTGCAAGACTTCCTTGATGACTGCCAGTGAAAAGCAGCGCTGAGCCTTGAGCAGCAGCAGCCAAATCAGCAGGAGCAAGGATGCTCAGCACCTTGGCACTGAATGGGGATAACTGCAAGTGCTCATCTGGAGTTCAGGAGAGAGCAGTGTTAGCACACATCACTCACTCAGCTGTGTTAGAAACTGCAGCAGCTCCCCAAAAATGTGTTGCTGCAGACACTAATGCTGATGGCATTGACTGACTTAAGCAAGCACTCAGTGGGGCAGTGCTGTTGGTGGGTTTTCATAAGATAGATCAAGAATTTATGACTGCCCAACACAGATAGTAGGTGCCTCAGATGGCTGCAGCCCCTGATTCATCTGGTGCTGGGCCAGGGGCTGGGCAGGGAAGGCTGACAGTTTTGTCCCAGTCCCTGCAATCACGAGGGAATTTGTGCTTGTCATGGTAAGGTCTCAGTTAAGGGAATGTGGCACCTTCAGAGCGATACCCTGGTAAGTCTTTCCCTTTGCCTTTGTCCATCAGCATATTAACTCATCAGTGAATACCATTCATGTAGTTCAGCTAGTTGTGTGTAAATCGTGCATTGTATTAATCTTCCTGAGCATTTTAGTAAAGCGATGTACAAGGCTGGGGGTGGGACATGAGTTCCATTCACAAAACTACAGAAGAGAGGTTTTCCCTCTCATCTAGTGCTGAGAGCCCCTCTTCAGGGTGTGAAGAACCTAATTTTGCGTCTTTTCTCTGTTTGACATGCACTTTGACAGCAGCCAAGGGCTCCCGCATCCAACAGAGATACCTGATCTCTGCCCTTAGCATCGTCTAAGGAGCCTTTTCCAATCTCTGATTTGGGGGTTCTTTTCTTCATAAACAAGTCTTGATCAGTCATGGAAGTAGTCTTGAAGGCTAACATTAGTCACAGAGGTTGCTGTCATTCGGGTCCCTTTATAATCAGTGGACTACTTGTATCTGGAGCAGATATCTTGTTTTGATTTGAGTTCATTTTCAGAAGTGAGAGATGCCTTCAAAAGTGAGACGTGCTGTCAAGATGATGCCCACACAAGGTCTGTGCTTTTGAAATCCATTCCCTTTTGCCTAGAAATGTGCCAGCTTTAGTATTACATATAGTCTGATTCCCCTTGACTGCTTTTCTCTCGTTTTGCTCAGAGGTGCGCTGAATATACATATTATTAATATAAAACAAAGCTCGCTGGGATTCTGGGTGCTTTAATGATTCTTGAAAATCACATAAAAGTAAAAAGAAGCAATGTTGTAATGTCTCTGTAGCTGATATAGTGTATACAGACAGTGGAAAAAATGTTCTGAATCTCACTGCTTTGAGTATTGTTTCTTCCAACTTCAGTAATAAAGAATGAAAGGTTAGTGGTTCATACTAGTGGGTGCCCAGCGCTTCCATTAGCAGGCAGCTTAAGTAGTCATGAACGTTTCTTTTTAAGCTTTATCAGACAACTGCTTTTGAGGGAGAGGCTCTTAATGCAGAAGATCCTTCTGGGTTTTCCTGGGTTCAGCTGCAAGTTACTTTTCCTGCTTCCTCGTAGCTGGTACAGCGCTGTCGAGAAGAAGCAGAAGCAGGACGCCTGACCCAAACTAGCCAAAGGGGTATTCCATACCACAGCATGTCATGCCCAGTATATAAACTGGGGAGAGTTACCCAGAAGGGCAGATCACTGCTTGGGCTGGGCTCGGTATCAGTTGGGAGGTGGTGAGCAATTGTGTTGTGCATCACTTGGGTTTATTGGTTTTTTGCCTTTCTCTTTTTAGTTTTATATTCTCTCCCCTTGTTATTTCCCTTATTATTTTTATTGTTGCTAATAGTAGCACTTTTGTATTATACTTTAGTTTTTGGTTTAGTTATTGCTGTTCTTATCACAACCCATGGTGGGGTTTACAGTCTTTCAATGTCCCATTGGGAAGGAGCTGGGGGGAAAGAGGAGGAGTGAGCAAATGGCTGCTGAGTTACTGACTGAGCTTAAACCATGACATGGCTTTTGCTTCTATTAATTTTACACAAGGCATATTTGTTAGCCAGAATTAGATAGCAGCACTTATTTATGAATAACCCATGAAGGAATGCATGAGTCAATATGAGACATGCATAATAGGTGACTGGGAAAACCAAAAATGGCATCTATGCAGAATAATCACCAAAAGAGATAGGAATTATCTTCCCACCTCTATGAGCTGCTTTCCCCAGTGCATGCTGTTCCTGTCCTTCCCCTATAGAGTGTAAGCCATGATCATGGTGGAATTTTTCAGCTGTGCAGATTGAGTGGCCTCAGGTTTCTTCTGCCCCTTTATTAAACAGTTCTAATGACTTCTGAAAAAAAAAGAAACATCTGGCACATGTGATGGAGAAATGCAAAGTGATAATGGCATCCTTGCCAGTCACAAGATTTTTTGAGCTTAGCCAGTCCTTCTTGAGTGACATGGTTTAATGTGAGGTGTCCCTGCCCATGGCAGGGGGGTTGAAGCTAAAAGATCTTCAGGTCCTTTCCAATCCTAACTATTCTATGATTCTATGTGAGGTGCAGCTTCTTTAACATTGCCATTTATACAATTCCAGAAATGAGCACAATAGATAAAGACCTGAAGAAAAAATGAATTACAACACAGGGAAAGAAAAAGTGTGATAAACTCCTGTAACTGTGCCTGAGTTTGCCCCAGCCCAGGTGTAGAACCTTGCACTTGGCTTGGTTGAACTTCATGAGGTTTGCATTGGCTCACTTCTCAAGTGTGTCATATTATCCCTTACAGAGACTCAGCAGTTTCAGTGTTTTATAACCCCCTCAAAATCTTCAGAGGAAAACTTGTGTCTAATGTGTTTGCTGGAGCACACTGCTGCTTCACTTAGCCATCAGGTTGTTCATTTTGTGCGCAAGGGATATATAGCCCATAGCAGTGGAGATCTTAAAGCATGAGTGTTTATATCTGACTTGAGTTAAATTTTTGTACTGTAATACAGAAAGAGAATGTTGATTCGTAATTTGCCAGAAGCTTTCCATGACAGGTAACATATCAGGTGAAATTAGGAAGCAGATTAAATATGGTCAGAGTATGTGTTTGGGCTCTGGAATGCATCCAGCCTAAATCGGTGTATTTAGGCAGTAAAATATGACAGTGATTTCTTTTGAATTGACAATTAAATTGCAAAGCAATCATTGAAATGATCAGCAAGTCTGGCTTTAGAACACATTTTGGTAACTCATAGGTATTAAAATGTGCCATTAAAAAAAATAGGTGCAGACTTAATAGACTACTATCAAAATTCATGACCAGAATGATCTTACCTTCCCTGAATAGTAAGATAAAGTTCATTAACATGACTACTTTGTAGTGATTCTTGGATAACTATGTGAGTTTTACTACACACATCTGTCTCCCCTAGCCAGATCTTCTAGCTCTCACTCAGCATCCCTGTAATAATGTCTGCTGTAAACATTTTCAGGTTTGTTTTAATATTTCTGTGGTGTATTGGGAGCCACTTGGAATACATGGAATTTGCACTGATCCTCTGAATAGAGATGAAATTCATATACAGCTGAGAGCAAGCACTCATAGTTCTTCTGATTCAATGGGTCTACTCGTGGCAATGAGTCCTAACCCTAGAATTAAGATCTTTAAAATTTCAATCCACAAAATTAAGCTCAGACAAGCTGGTCCTTTGGAGGATGGGGCAAGGGACAGTGTTCACTCTATATAATAAAACCAGCTTAATTCAGGCTCAGAAGTTTGCACAAACAAAACTGAAACACCTTTATCAGAATGAGTAGAAAGTCTAGCTTTCTGTGTACTGAAGAATTACTAGGCAAATTCTTGAATGCTGTGGTTATTTTGTTCGCTTAGCAACATTAGACATTGCAGTCTTCTCGTGGAATTGAATTTCAGTTTTTTCCTTCTCTCTGCAACAACTCTGCAACAGTTCAGACATTATTACAGAGATGCTTTCCTTCCACAATGTGAGGCAAGTCCAGTGATGTAGATGCATGAGGAATACGATAGGCAAACTAGTTCCAGGAAATAATTATTTTTGTTTTTAACGACTATATACCCTCCAGAATAATCCAAGACCCAAAGTCCTAATAGTCTACACCAGAGAATCATAAAATCCTCAGTAACTTAGACTGGGGGGAGAGCTCTGGAGGTCATTGCTTATAGCAAGATCAACTCTGAGGTTACATCAGATTGCTCAGAACCTCCTACCAATTTTTCAGTATCCTCAAGGACCCAGCTGCTATAATATCATTCACGTGACTTCTGATTCATATTGCTAATGTGAAGTGATGCTCACGATTGAAACAATTCTCACTTTGTTTAATACATAGTCACATTTACAATCACAGAAACAGTCAGAAGAATATTAACTTTCTACTTGGAGCAGATTTCCTAGATTTTTAAGACCAGAGGGACAGTTGTCATCATGTCCAAACTCCTGAGCAACAGAAACTGGAACATTATCTTCAGACAGGCTGGAAAGTAGTGTTCAGGCACCCACATATCTAGCAGCTCGCCTCTGTGAGACTCCAAGATCACTGAGAGCAAGCTTTATATTGTCAATCACAAAGGACAATTTTAGCTGAAATCCTGCAACTGTGCTCCACCTGCACAATCTTCTACTCATTGGTGGACACTCCTTAATTTCTGTCTAGCAGACAAAGAAGCTTAAAGGGCTTTCTATGTGGAGCAATCATTTCCGGTTAAATTTTAACCCCTGTGGATTGGTTATGAAGTTGTTATTCAAACTCGATTTCAGCAGAAGGATTATGTACATGATTACAGGCTGTGAGATTGGCCCCTTTGCATTGTAACTGCAAATCAAGATGCAGAAACAGGCTGTGTCTGCATTTGAATATGCTAAAAGCTAGGAATTTCCAAGTCTCAGCAGGAGATGTTATCAGGAAGACTTTCAGAAAAGATCTAATCCTTTGCAGTTGCTGGGTAGCTGAGGTAAAGAGCCTGTTAACATCTTATTTTATCTCCTGCTGTGTTGAAAGATGTAGCTTTCTTCTTGAACAACATTTTTGTCTCCACATGGGCTGAAACACATCTTCCATGGGTCGTGCAGTGATAAGGCACCTTCTCTCACTTCCAGAGTGCTGGTTTATTGTTAGGATACCCGAGAAGCATTAGCTGCTTCATGATTGTACTGTTGCGCTGCCCTTGTAACAGCTCAATGCATCAGTTAGCGCTTGCCTTGGGGACGGGTAGAAGTGTGCAGGTTCACATTTCCTCAGCTTTGCATGGCACTGGACCTGCAGCATCATTCCTCCACATCTCCTGCATTGCCTCTGCAAAAGGACTTGCTACAAACAAATAAATATCAACCCTTGACTCCTCTGCATGTTGGGCATTTAGTCATCTTTTATCCTTGGCTATATTTGTAGGCTCCCAGTGAGGAGTTCTGGACAGTAATGACCCTGAATTTTCAATGTAGTCCAAATTCAGATTTCAGTGGGTCTGAGGTACTTGGCTCCCATGCATAGCACTGGTTTCTGATATCTGGTTGATGAGTCTTGCCACAAACACAGAAATCCTAAACTTCAGCTGACGCATATGTATCTTTAACATGCAGCAGAGGCCTTGTTCTGAGCTATACCTGGTACTGGGCTGGTATCTCTTCATAAAGTTTTCATTTACACCCCACTCAACTGCCTGTTTGGGCTTTCCCTCACCCTACTAGAAACGGGCTAAGAGGCAAGAGTCAGGGCAATATGACGCAGCACCAGTGCTCATCCTGCTGCAGTTATGTGCTTCTTCTTCAAGCTAGTGCTGAGAAAGGGCTGCTTGAAGTAAGCAACTGCTCAGAAGTATCCAGTGCAGTCTTCATATCTGCTGCAGATTTGGAATGATCTACCTGATGTATTGCTATTGTTTCCTAACGGTGTATTTTCCTTAAATATGTTTCTAGTTCAACTCCAATGAACGTTTGCTCTTCTATTCAGTGAAAGTCTGTTTTCTTTCTGGCTAGATGAAAGTTTGATGCTAGTGTGGGGTAAATCACAGTCACAATGCTATAAGTTTCCAGCATATCACGCTAATTTAGGACCTGAAGTACTGCACAAAATAACTTCAAAAGTAGGCAAAAAAATGGAAGAAGAATACAAGACGTTTATTTTCTGTGCATCTGTTAATAGGACAGGGTGGAAACAATGTAATTTAGTGTGCTGGTTAATTTGAGGCTAAGCAGGTGTGAAATGCGTTTGGCTGACTTCCCACTCTTCCTGCCTGTCATCAGATATGGAAGAAACGTCTGTTTCAAAGGTCAGCATTAAGTTACAGATTTTAGATGGGTCTCTTTTTCTTCAGGATTCTGTTCCAGGTTACCCTGTGGCTGACGCAGAAGCAATTATTGCCGGCCCTGGTACATGCTCGGCAATCTCATATCCTACTGAAGGATGACATCTTTAAAGAGCAATTCAAATATATTGCCCAATCATGAAGATGATCAAATGGCTCGAGCACCTCTCCTGTGAAGACAGGCTGAGACAGTTGGGCTTGTTCTGCCTGCAGAAAAAAAGGCTCCAGGAGACCTTGTAGCAGTCTTCCAGGAGCCTACAAGAATGCTGGAGAGCTGGAAAGGGACTCTTCACAAGAGCATGTACTAATGGGACAAGACGGAATGGCTTTAAGCTGAAAGAGAGTAGGTTTAGATTAGATACTAGGAAAAAATTGTTCACTGTGAGAGTGGTGAGATGCAGGCACAAGTTGCCCCTGTGGCTGCCCTATCCCTGGAAGTGTTCAAGGCCAAGTTAGATGGAGCTTTGAGCAACCTGTTCTAGTGGAAGGCATCCATGGCAGGGGGGGTGCAACAAGATGGTCCCTTCCAATCCAAACCACTCTATGATTCTATTATTCTATGGTTCCAGAAAGATTTCATTAACAAGATGCAGAAAATATTTGCAGTCACCTCTGCTTATAAGAGAGGAAAACAAACCTCCATGTTATGGAAGGTGAATCTTTGTGTGCGTTCTGGCAAGCAAACAGATTTTGCATGCCTCTCCAGAAACTCAGTCAAACAGCCTTTGGGAAGTTTCTGACTACAGGGAAGAAAGATTAATAATGTTTCTCTCTTGGATAAACATTTAATTAGTGGCATGCCAGCACCAGATAAATGTTAAAACTTTGTGAATAAAATATTAGGAAATAAAACAATTATTTTAAAACTAGGGGGGGAAAAGGCTATTTTTTCTACTATGTTATAACTCACTTTTGAAATTTATGATTCACCTGATGGACCACATTTTCCTAAATACCAACAGTATTACAGACAAGGACAAAGCTGTGGCATTCAGCTTTTGTGGAGCTGCACAACCAGAAGTTCTGCAGAATATACCCGCATCCCAGTCCTGCAAAACTGGTTTGGAACCTCAGGAAAATGAATTTCACATTAAACTTACAGTTGGTCTTCTGAAAAACACAATATGCTTGCTAAGTTTTCTGTAGATCCCCACCAGTGCAGAGAGATGAAAAGCAACAACTCAGTTATTTAACGTATTTTATTATCTCAGAGGAGGTTTGTTTTGGGCAAAGAATTAGAGTTGTTATTTTTATAAGGAACTTGTCTATCCATGATTAATGAGCCATAAAATATTTTGGTTTCTTATTCATCATTGCCAGCTTAATGGGAAAACTTACCTTTTTGCTACACTCTGACAGCTGCATTCACTTGTTTGCTGCAAAGCTCTGCAGTGTTTAACATGACTGTGACTGGAGACAACATTGCAGACCCATTTCTGCAAAATTTTTCAAATACCTGCCTAACCTTCAGTGTGCTCTTCACTCTGTACATTTCCTCACATTTTGCTGAACTAGGACAAAACCAAAACTTAGCACTATGCAGCATCTATTTTTAAGTCTTTTGTGATACTACTGGATGCGCAGATAAGCCTTATCTGGCTATGCTGCTGCCATCCTTATTTCAGATATGTGATATTCAGCCCATCCTAGAATGCATTTGAGAATAAAGATGAAGCTGAAGATTTTAGAATGGACTAGGGCAGGAATCACACTGCCCAATTATCCCAGCTGGCTGACCTATGGTATCTTTGAGCAGCTCCACCTTCTGCACAACTCAGAAACAAACTTCTTCTCCAGAGTAACAAAATGGTATTTATTAGAGAAACCTTCATGGGATTACATGAGCTTGGAACATTATAAATTGTAATAGGCAAGACTTTCAAAACTGGATATTTTCTTCTAGGCCTCTGAGCATAGATTTGGTGCCTATTAAAGTGGTTTCACTTTCAAATGTACCTAAAACCCTGTGGGGTTGATGAAACTTACATAGTTTCAGAAAAGATAGCTTATATTTTTAATATACTTTGACTGGATTTCTTTTTCTCCAAATGAGCTTCAAACTCCTGCATTTTTGTAGGGTCAATAGAAACAACAAAGCTTCCACCGTATGGGAAATTCAGATATTCGTGCACTTGCTTTAATATCGCAAAATTGCACTGAATTCTACCGCACTTATTTTTCTCAAAGTGCACCATTTCCATATAGTTTTCTGTGTGAAAACACTGTTTCAATTGCTTGTTTCAAGTCTGTATCAGCTCCATGTCCATTTTAAGCTATAGCAAACTGCATGCAGACTATAATTCAGACACCTTAGTCTCCTACTCTTCCTAAAGGTTTCAAGCTGTCTTTAAGGTAGATCACCAGTGAGGTTGTACTATGGATGGGCAAATAATGTGTACAAAATGTTTTGTCCTGGAGGAATAGTCCAGCCAATAAAAATCACTTAGGGAGCTGGAGAACAAGGAAGTATTTGGACTATTAGTTTTCTGAGGCACTACAGGATCTCATGTCAGTTCTCATAAACACTCTATTGACCAAAATGAAATGAGATGATTGATTCAGAAAGCTCCAATATGTGGATCTGGGATGATCTTTCAAAAGAAAAAAAATAAAATCCTGCTGTTTTTTCATTGGTTTGGGGTTTTGTTTTTTGGTGGGTTTTTTATTTTGGGGGGGACATGGGTTGGTTGGTTGGTTGGGGTTTTTTTAATACCCTCATAAAACGTAAACCCAATCAACAACAGTTAATTTCTGATTTTAAAATGTCTATGTTGAAAAAAAATCACTTTCCATGACGTGAAGTGATTGGGAAACTATCATTATTCTTTTTGTAAGAAAAAAGGTGAAATTGCACATATTCATGGAAATAAGTCAAAGAATAGCCAGAGGCAATATTGCATAGACAAGTGGGAGTTTGGAAGCATACCATTTGTCTTATTGAAAGAGAGATAAACCTTGGTTAAAAAATGTATTTTCCTGTAACTCAAACTGATCTAGCACGCTCCTTACCCAATCTTTCTGAAAACTTGTAAGAGTTGCTGAAAATTAATACTGAGGATGAGCTGACCCAATTACTTTTTTATTCTAGCAAAAAAGCTCCCCAGCTGCAAAATGACATTAACCCATCTTTATTATTAGACCTTGTCAACTTGGAGCTGAGTACAGTGGTAGTTATGAGGAACAAAGAACTCTCGGCTGGTTGATACTTTATGTATTTTGAGGAGGAGGAGGAAGGCTTTTCAGTGGTGCTTTTCTTGAACTGCATTGCAATTAGGAGCAGCTTTAAAGCTTTATACATTACCTTTTCAACAACTGACTCAGTTTTGCAGATGAGATCTATGGCTATTGTGTTTGTCTCTGTTCCTGAAATGAATGAGAGATCATCAACATAAAACTAAAATGCTTTGGAGAATGATGGCGTGCTGAGAAATACAGGAGCAAGAAGAAACTGATCAAGAAATATCAGAGGAAAAGGAGACCCAAATTTTACCAAAGACATTGTAAAGCTTGATTTCTGCTATCAAGTGAAAGAATTCAGTCACACCCATGTTTAGTGAGTCCTTCTCTCTCACTGCAAAAAAATAAATAGTATGTGTATAGTATGTATGCGATAGTATGTACGCAGGTCAAAGGAGGTGATCCTGCTCCTCTACTCTGCTCTTGTGAGACCTCACTTGGAGTACTGTGTGCAGTTCTGG
>WYDI02041184.1:0-29956 GCA_009867235.2 Psittacus erithacus
CCCCGCCACCCCGTTCCTAAGGGATTTGCAATGTAGGTTAGTGGTAAAGTTGAAAATTATCTTTCAAAGTAGAGCATTCCCTTCTCACACAGTGCTGTTACTTGATTTTTATGGCATGAAGTTTTCTTTGCTGGGTGCATAGGTGCAAGAATTAAGCTTTCCAGCATGTATGGAAGAAGATCTTCATGTTTTAACCATGAATTGTAGTAGGTCTTTCTGTCCCTTTTGGAAAGGAAAGCTCATGATCTTTCATCCTGAATACAACGCCTGCATAATGCAAAAGTGTGGTAACCCCCTTGGCTAGAATAGGAGCCCAAAAGAAGCGCAATGTGATCTACAGTTACCTAAATAAAACAGATTGCTCTGACATTCTGCAGTTAATAGTTTCTTTCTCTGTTAGGTGTTTCTGAATGTAAGCATTTATTTCTTGCATGTAAATTATATTTTTTTTAGTGTGAATAAAATGGGGCATTTTTTTAATCTCTCCCAATGTTGTTAGGCTTTTTAATGAGAACATTTTTATAATGTAATTTAGACCTTTTGTTGTTATAGAATAAAAACATGAGCAAATTAGATTACAATATGCAAGGGGCCTGATTTCCCAGCTTGTAGGTTTAGGTTATTTAGCGAAGCTTTAGGATATTTGGGTGCAGTTCATTTTACAACTTAAAATTAAAAGTAAAGAATATTTTTTTTCCTTTCAAATACTATTTAGAGTTTCAGAAAATTATGCTGTAGCTACAAATGCAATTTTATAATGTCTGTGGCTGAAAGCTCCTTATAAAGCTTTTGCTAATAGTGCTTATTAAGAAGGAAGTAAGCCTGCATATCTCAAGGTGCAAAACAAAATTGGCTACTACAGTCTAAGCAACAAACTAATTCCGAAAATGTGAAAGCTATCTTCATTTCAGATTCCTTCCTGATGAAATTTGAATTGTGTGTAACATAGATTTTCCCTCATGATTGAACACTCCCCAGCAATAAGTGTTAATGTCAGCTGTGGCCTCACAGATAATCCATTTTCTTGTCTTCTCTTTCTCCTGATTTTTCTAACTTGAAAAAGAAGTCAGATGCTGTAAGATACTTTAAATCACAAACCTCTGTGCTTACTGTATAGGTTCAGTATTGTTTTGGGAGGAGGAATATTTCCAGTAGATACCAAAGGGAAAAACATACATGGATAGTCAAGTGCCATTTGTGATGGACTGTAGAGGGAATGACGAGGACAACACTTGGCACTTGGAAAAGTTTGTGTTTTGTAAGTTATGTGGGATTTCAGTGTGGCTAGGCATAGCAGATGAGAAGGATGTAATGGGAGCTTGTTTCCCTTTTATAGGTCCTTTGATGCTGAAATTCCTTAAAAAGCCTTTACAGAAAACTTCAGAACATTAGCCCTTTCTATTTCAATCTCTGGGTAAAAGTACAAGTAGTGAAGATCCATAAACATAGAATTTGCTTCCCCATTTTTAAGTTTCATTAGTTTTTAGAACAGGATAATTGATTTCAATGTCTAAAAGGTGCAATCTCGCCCTCCTGCCCTAGCCCCCAACTCCTTTTTTTTTTTTTTTCTACGGAAAACCAACCCCAACTGAGAGGTTGTATCCAGGATAGCAAGTTACTAAATTATATAATATGCCACCAGCGGCACTGAGATATTGCTAATATGAGGACATCTTAAGGACAGATTGATACCTAATCTGTATAAAAAGGTATCATAACCCATTCAGCTGTAATCACTTTAATAAATGCTTTAATTCCAGTAGGAAAGTGTTGTGGTTTTGTTTTTTGTTTTCTGGTTTGATTCAAGCTTACTTGTGAGTTAGCCCTCTTGTACAGAATGGAAATATGCTGAGGACTATTACAACAAAATTGTGTTTGTTTCAGATGGTATCATTCCTAATGCCAAAAGGTTCTAAATATAATGCATCCTGATCTGTACTGGGAGCCACAATGACGACATCAAGGTTTTGCTTGACTGTCAGGGCCAAGTCATATAGTTCTCTGTAGCTTAAGAATCTATTTCATCACAGAGCATGGCCAGCAATTAGCAGTATGAGAGAAATGCTCAATCACCACAGCTGGAAAATCTGTAGACCAACACTGGAAATGATAGATTTTCAGCAAAAATGTTTCTTTGAGATGGAATTTCATGGCACATACATAGATCACACAATGTAGATACCCTAAGATCAGGGGAATGGCAAAGACGTGACTACTTCTATCTCTTCCTTAATCATGCATCTCAAAGCTGCCCTGCTCTGTCATTTTGTCTTTCTATGGAAGGGTTTTGGAAGACTTTTGTCTGTATGCATAATGTGAAAGTTAGGTAAAAACTCAAAAACATTATGTGTGGGAGAAGATGACGGTGGCCTACTCACTTCTGTATCAGCCTATTCTTGTGGTAATATTTTGGCTTTCCACCATTCTTATTTGCTTTGTCTTTTATTCCTGTTTTTGTCTTCTGTTTTCCTTTCAGGAAAATCTGAAAGATGAAGTTGTAATACAGACTATAAACTAGTCAATTATTCACCTTTGTCTCCACTTAAAAATGTTGTTGTCAGCAGTAATAGGAGGAGAGTAGCCTTCTCAGGAATGCTGTAGAGTGATTGAAGACGGAGGTCACTAATTCTAGGGAAGAACAGCCTTTTAAAAAGGGGCCTGAGAAGTAAAAATCTGTACCAGTAGTAGATAAATGTAATTGTTGTTATACCTTATATTCGAAATGTCTTTCCAGTGGCAGCAATAGTAACAATTTGCTTTTATTTTCTTTAGCAACAAGAACAAGACCCAACTAATTTATACATTTCCAATTTGCCGCTTTCGATGGATGAGCAGGAGCTTGAGAACATGCTGAAACCGTTTGGGCAGGTTATCTCTACAAGGATACTGCGGGACTCGAGTGGGACAAGCCGTGGCGTTGGCTTTGCAAGGTATTTCAGCGGCATTAGCCATGCTGGCAGCTTTCTTCCTTTTTTTTAATTGAAAAGACAGGAATAGGAGGAAAAGGCAGAAATTTTTGAGAATTATCAACCTTTTAAAGAAAAGTGAGATCTAGATGGCGATACCAGCAGGGTTTTGTTAATTATCCTTTGGTAAGGCAAATATGGCTGTGTCTCATCTTGCTTAGATGGCTAAATCTGAATCTATTGCTCTTAATGGACAACTATCTAGAATAAGAGTTCATTCTGTACTACTTCCTTCTCTTTTCTGTACTTCTCTATTCTGCTCTATCCCTGAACCAATAAGCAAGAGTTATGCAGTGATTTACAGAGACTTCTCCTGTGACTGTTCTGGCTTTTGAGGCTTGAATTTGAGACAAGAGACTGTAAGGAGGAGCCCCTTTCCTCTCACCCCCATCCTTTCTTTTCCCTTCATTAGTTCCTCTGAGAAAATGAACTCACTGTTGCCCTTTGAATGTCAGCCCTTTGAATTTTCTGGCTCATTAACATGTTGTCATCTGGGAAAGAAAATATTTTCATTCACTTACTGTAAATCTCACCTTAAAATATTTGCCAGCTCGGTCAAATATCTCTCCCAAATCAACAAGAACAAATATTTTTTATAAATTAGTAGATACCTCCCACATATTCTGTCCATGTGAGCTTACTTTTTCTCTAGTTAACTCAGTTATTTGTTCTGGGGCCTCTTGGTCAGAGCCTTTTCTGTGCCTTTCTAGTATTTTTCTCTCTTTCATTAAGTCCTGCTTTAAACATTGCACCGCAATCAAAATTTGGACGCTTTAGATTGGATATTTCTATCATAAAATATAGGGGCATTGAGTCTTTTCTCCCTAACCTTGCTTACTAACTCTGTCTTGAATCAGTGGTATTTTAGGAATGGTTTTATTCTAATATAGCCAGATGAGTTTTAGAATAATGTGTAAAAGTCCAAAAGACTTGTGTGTATCCAAAACCTCACTTGTATTAAAGACTTTAAAAGTGATTAGTTTTAAAGTAAGTATTCTCCCAACAGGTTCTGTATTATACATTGTTTTATATATATGTATAAACTTGTTGATTTTTGTACACATATTTATGCACATACATACACATAAGTTATCGAATGAGGGTTTGCTGTCATGGCTTGTAAGAATTTCTCCTCTTCTGCATGCTAGGTATTGGAATGTTTTTTGATAAATATTGGTTCAAGTTGAAATTGTCCCAAGAAACATGTAGTCATTAAATAAAGATTTTAATTTCTTGCCTTTGGGAGCATTTTATTAGGTTAATAAGCAGCAATGTATTTTATCAAGTCCAAGCTTGAGTGTGAAGCTAAATTATATTGTTTGATGCAGATCCAACAATCCAAAACTTCTGAAAATTCCCTAGAAGGTGTTTTTGAGACCATGAGGAAAATTTCTTGCTCAGTCTGGCATTTTGATGATTTTGGTTGCTGTCTATGACTATATTTTTGACAGCCTGTGCACGAGGGCTATCAGAATTAAAATGGTGCCAAAACTTAGTAATTCGTAATACTGCTGCTTTGCTACTGATGTCATTGGCCTGATTTGTGGAACTGAATTACAGAACTTAATGAACAAATAAAAAAGAATACCCGTTCAGTATTATCCACACATCATCTTGCAGACAGCTGCAAAATATATTCTTCTTCTAAAATAAACTTTGTTATACTTGCATGTCTCAGTCATCTATTGCAATTTAGTCCAAGCTGGCAGTTAGAATTGACGCATCTACACTGCAGTGCAAGGATGTAGCTGCAGCCTGCGGAACCACTCCCAGGTTAGCTCTAGCTCACCAGTAGTCCACCCAGAGTATTAAATCCAGTGTTCAGAACATAAGTGCACAAACCTGTTCAGGATGCTGGATGAATTCTTAGTAGCCATCACAGATATTCTGTTACTGATTGCTGTTTTGAAGGTAACTTGGGGACAATTAAGTAAGAGATGGGTACATCATTTAGTTGGGATGATACCCATAAGGTAAAAACTGCAAAGGCAGTTTGGGTCATACAGTCAGGCATGTTTATATTTGAGTTTATTACTTTTAAACCATGTACACACTTCAGAATCCTTGGCAAAAGTGGCATTAATGTTTGTTGTATATATCACAGACTCTTAAAGATTCAGCTATGGGTGATTGTGGATCAGTGCTTCCTTCAGGACAGCATAGGTACTTTGTATGATAGCTGTTCAAGTTATGTTTTATGTAATTTCTAAGTAAATAAGGGTATTGTGTTGGCAGTTTGGCACTGACTTGGGCCTCAGAGTGCATAAAATGTTAATGGAGTTTAGTTCTACCTCTCTGAAGTTGTGTGTTCTTAGAAGGCATCTTCTCTATTGCTCATACATGGGAAAGCAAGCCACAAAATGAAGCGAGAAAAAGCAAGAAATGTGCTTTTAAAAATCACAAACATGGAAATCTGGATGAGTGTTTAATTTATGCAAATTATTCTTTATTTTCTTAGGATGGAGTCAACAGAAAAATGTGAGGCAGTGATTGCTCATTTTAACGGAAAATTCATAAAGACACCAGCAGGAGTTTCTGGTATGTTGCATATATTTTAACAAGATGTATGAATGGGTTACTGCTTGTGGAGTGGAAGCCTGATTGTTTATCTGGCTTCTCATTCAGAAACAGACTTACTAAAATTAAACTGTGTCTTGTTGGATGACTGTAATGCTTGCTCACTTGTAACACAGTATATCACTTCTATAAAACTTTTATAGGAATCCAGTAGCGTTCTCTCATAGCAGAAAGACAAGTGGCTAAGGTGCCTTATAGAATCATAGAATAGTTAGGGTTGGAAAGCCTTAAGCCACCTATGCACGGCTTTACATCCTATATAATCCCTAGCTGAAGTCAGGAAACAAGTGTGTGTTGTATGTGTATCAGAGCAGAATTTGGCTGATGATCCATGGACAGGTTTGGTGGGGTTTTGGTTGATTGGAGAAAATGGACTACTTTTGCCATCTGTTGATTTTTTGAAGTATTTTTCAATAAAAGATTTGATTAAAAAAACGTAGATTCTGCAGCAGTGCCTTAATGCCAGGCACTTTAATTCATTGGGAAGCTGTGACTCTCAAGTCTTCATAGTCTTTGAGATTCTTCAGGAAGATTAAAGGGCAGGTCAGTGAATGCTGCTTCTGGAAATATTGTGCAAGGCAAAATGCAGAGAAGCTACACAGTGCAATTTTTTTTGTCACACTAAGTTCCT
Organism: Psittacus erithacus; assembly: GCA_009867235.2. NCBI lineage: Eukaryota > Metazoa > Chordata > Aves > Psittaciformes > Psittacidae > Psittacus > Psittacus erithacus. The sequence continues at coordinate 6,175 of WYDI02041184.1, forward strand.
CATCAGTTTGTTTGCTTTGTCAGCATTGTTTCTAAGAGACAAAATGTGTATTCTATAAACACTTAAAAATGAGGAAAGGAAATTCAGAGCAGCAGAGTAAAACAGAAAGAAAAGAGGACAATAAAAGAGAAAAGAATACATGCCTGACATTCCAGGCAGCTTTCAGTAACCATCTTATTGAGAATCCCAAGTGGGAATTTTACAAATTACATTGTTGATGTGGTTGCTGAAGCTGCCTTTATCCCGCTGGTGAAATGTTCTTTGCAGCCAGACCTTGACACCGAGGAGGAGAGCAGTCCTCGGCAGGCAGACAAGAATGTGGCTTGTTCAGTAAAACTGCATACATGCCTCATCCCTGAAAGATTACTCCAGTTCAAGGCAGTCTGTTCTGCAGTGGGGATGGAAAGCTGCTGCAGAGCACAGGAAACCACTCCCTTCACCAACACTAATCTAATGCGGGGTTTTGACTTCCCTGTCTAGGCTTTTGCAGACCCTTTGCATTGGTATTGATTGCTGAGATTCTTTAGGTGAAACTCTTTTATACGTAGAGGCTGGAACATTTATTTTGCTATTTCATATATTTAGCAATCTGTGTTTTATGAGATGGAAAATCCCTTTAGGGGCAAAGACGAGATCATAGAACGATTTTCTCTGAATTCTGACTGTGCTCTGATCCACCCTCTGTGATTAGTTTTATAGTGCTGCTATGGCTTTGGACATAAATACGAGTAAAAAGTACAGAGAAACCAAGAATTCAAATTAACATATAGGGGTTTCTTTTCAATTAGAACCAGTAAAAAGAACTGTATCAGAACTTCCTATTAGTGCTTTATAGCTTGCACATTTTTGTTTTCAGTTGTATTATCCTGTTCTCAATGAACAAGTTATCAAGCATGTCATTGCTAATCATACTGTGTCTGGTGGGCTGTTGCTGAAGTTGGAGTTGCACCCTTATATGATCAGGTTCAACCAGGTAGAGGTAAAATGTTGCTGCATGGAATTCTAAGAGCACTTTCTGCATTGTGGAGGAAACTTTACCAGAAAAGTCTGATTAATTAGGGGCAATAAATTTGCACAGAACTGGTGATTGTCAGAAAATTGAAACTAAAGAGGGGTCTCAAGATGTAATCCACCTCATAGACTTTAACTTCTAATGCTTACTTGGCAAAGTATTCGTCCAGGTTCTCTTTCTAGAATACATAAAGCAGCATGCATCTCCAGTGACTGATGTGTCTTTGCTGTCAGCTGTCCTTGTGGTTACAAAGAGTTTCTAGATGAGTTGCTCAGAAGTAGGTAACTCTCAGTGTCTGAAAGTAAGTTGAGATGAGTCACACCCCCATGGTGCTGAAAAATGCAATAAATAATTAGGTGCATAAGGGTGTTTTGAGAACCTTGGTTATTAAAGACCATCAATTCTGTTGTATAGGGTACAGCCTCAACTCTGCTTTTCCATGCTGGTGCTGTGAAGTTGAATTGCTTCTTTGAAAGGCTTTTATGGAGTTCTGATTTTTCCTGTAGTTCCTCACCACATCACAAGCATATGTCAAATAATGCAGTCTTTTTAGAAGATGCAGCTTATGCATAATAATATGCTGCAGTTTGGCAGAAAGTGGGGCAGTTGTGGGGCATCTGTGGTCTTGGGCTACCTGCAGAGATAAAAGTGGATATAGTGGGAAAGCTCTTGGACAAAGGGTAGGAAAATGTTTTGAAATAGATTAGCATCCTTCAGGGTTGTAGAGGAGCAAGTTCAAATAAATGCAAAATAAAATTGTAGAACTGGAACTACATTTAAATTAAAACATTGTGTCCTAGAAACTTGGCTAAGATCAGCAAAGAGAGCTGGCTATAAAAACATTGTTATCAGGATGAGGAGGGTAGAAGAGACTGGCCCGTAATGAAATAGGTGTGGGAGGAAGAACATCTGTTCAACAAAAACATGCTTTCATAATGTAGCTTTGTTATTTTAATCAAGTTTGGGTTTAAATGGAAGAATGGGTTAAATGCAGTTATAGGAAGCATAGGTGAAACCTCCTGGAGCATGAGAAGACAGAGCAGAAAAGCTCTCTGAGAGTGATGGAAGTAGCACAGGGTGATCACAAAAGTGTTGACTGTAGAATTGAGAGAGTGACTGCGCATTGATGATACTGAGCAAGCTGAACCCAGATGAACAGCTATTCAGGCTTTATTTCCGTGCTCTATACTAGATTAATGGAATATAGTCAATATTTAATATGTCCTCCTTTGTCTTCAGTGAGGAGGAAGGAAGGTTAGCTCAGAAAGCAATTTCAAATGCACTGCAAGTTGGTGTAATCCTAAAACTCCTAGGAGTGGTGTATTAGTTTCACCATTTGTTCTAGTTGGGGTTTGTACTTTCATTGTCTAAGTTATTGTAATAGTTTGTTCTGTTTTATGGACTGTGACTGTCCCATTTCTCTTAGGACTTTGATTTTTTGTGTTTCATTCTTTTCTCAACTGTATGTTTATTACATGATTGCTATAATCTTGAAATAACTTGCATTTAGTTCTACTTTTCTCTTTAAAGAATTGTTTTCAGTGAATAATGTGATATTTAAAGCTTTGCTATTCTGTGGAATGTGAAGCTCATGACATGAATTGGAGGAAACAGACAAGGCTGGTATAAGGGAGCGTGAGTAGTGAGGGCAGAGCAGCATTCATAACCTCCCTCCCCTAAAGATGATACTTAAAGATGATATTAAAGATGATACTGTCTTTTTGTCTTGTGTTGGCCCTGCAACAATGATTTTGCTGGGCAAAATCATGAAAGGCATCTCCTCCCTGTCACAGCAGCATGATGATATCTGAGAGTAATTATATAAATGATTGCATGAAGCAGTTGTGCTGTAGAATACCTAAGGTGTTTGTAAGTCTGACTGTATTTCCATTGCATTTAAAATGAAAAATACAGACAATTGAAAGCTAGAAAAGTTTTATGTCTGTTGTACAGGCTTTATGGGTTATTTAATGCTTCTTTTACTGAGAAATAACCTGAATAATTTTGTTTTAATGGGTGTAAAGTGGAGAGCATTTTTGATGAGCAGCTTATACCATTTTTATTTCAGGAACGGTGGGTTATGGTGATGACCCAAAAAACATAGGTTGTCTGTGAGCCACTCTTCCCACTTATGGTAAAGATATTGGTCACTCAGATCATTTTTTTTTTCAGGAGGGTATTTGAAGACAGGTGAAAGAGCCCTGCTTCTGCCTGTTCTCTTGAGTATAGGCTAGGAAGAGGGCCACCAGGTATGGTGGATACTACAGCTTGAAATTATTCTGATCCTACTGCAGGAGAGAAGTAAAATGGAGCCTTGAAGTAGTTACTTTGTGGCAGTCATTTTTGAGTGTTTCCTATTTGCTTGCCTTTAAAAAGAAAAGAACACTGCAGATCTCCATATAGTGAATTTAAATCGCTTGACCATGAACTCATATGTATTTCACAGATCCCTTAGAAATAATCCAGGAACCACAGTCTGAAAAGCACTGCTAAAATGTATCAAGAGGTCACAGTGCTGGTGTTACTCTTGATTGTCACACTGAAGGCAGAGAAACCAAAATTTTGCATGTTGGATCAAAAATGAGAAGCTTTTACTGCTCTAATTGTCATAGCTAATAATTGCTGCTTAGTTTAAGAAGCAACATTGGAATAGAAAAATACCACATAAACCCACTAAAAATATGCTCCTGTAACAAATTATTAAATTTTGTGTGAATTATTAAAGCGATGTGGCCCTGAGCACTGCATTTAAGCGATGATGAGAATGGTAACAAGTATATATTTCGTTTCTCTTTAAACATACAAAGCTACTGAGATCTTGGGTTGCGCAACTTTTTCATTTTGCACAGCTTCTGGCAAAAGGTGCACTGGCTGTACAGGCTTGCTCTATCATTCAGGCAATGTTTTAATGTCAGAATTCATTAGACTTACATGCTTTGTCACTAGAAAATAAGAAATGGAAGTCACTAAAAGATGCTATTAATTGAGAACTTATTCAAACAACAGTATTTTAAAACTGTTTTGTTGTATTTGTTTAATATCTGAAAGCAGGGTTTATTGAGAAGTTTGTAAAACTGGCCATGTAAAGTTAAGGGTGTAAATGTAAAGTCCAACATAAAAACATCAATTTTCTTTTTTCTTGTATATGTGTATATATATGTGGCAGGGATTGGAACTAGATGATCTTAAGGTCCTTTCCAACCTTAACCATCCTATGATTCTGTGATCGGCTGATATATATTTGGGTAGACACTGAACAAAGACTGAATTCTGATCTACACATGTGCATGTGTGTATGACAAGAAGTATTTACCCTATGGACAAATGCTTCATTCACATCTTTCTTCTGTAAAAAAACCCTAGAAGAGGGTGATTTGGGGCAGGAGGAGATGGTCAGCGCTTTCCAAAGAAAGGTTTTAAAGCACTGACCTGCTGTTAAAGTGCAGGAAAACTTACGGTTACAGAATGCCTCCATAGCAGCACCTCAACGGACATCTACAAATCATTAAGAGTGTCTGTTGCTTTTCATTGTCAGTAAAGTTGTCATTCGAAATGTGGTGTCTTAGCTGCTTAGCTTAGGTAGAAGTCCACTCTAAGTTGTAGCCTTTTACATCAGCAGCCTTTTAGTGGTTAATGCAACTCTGAATATTTATACAATGCCTCTCTGTCGTGCACATACAGACAAGTCACTGAGTGATTAATGATCCCCTTCATCACTGAGGCCGGCACACTTCCCAACAATTAAACAATAAAAATGACTCTCCCTTCCTTCCTGGGCCACAGAAAAGATTGCTTGACTGGTCTGTAGGGTTTATTGGAGTTTTTTGTTTATATATCTATTATATACATGTTTGCATGTGCGAGAGAAAGTATGTCATGTATTTGAAAAATAGGGAAGGTAAGCTGAAGAAATAAATTTCAGATTTGATTTTGAAGAGAGCAAGGGCTACTCTCATTCTTTGGTGAGAGGGAGATCAACAGGTTATACTTGGCTCCCATGAAGGTTTATCTCCTTCTCATGACCCTCCCTCTGATGACCATCAGTCGCTGTGTTCTGAAAGCAGTGTAGTACTCAGTAGTACTCAGGTCACATGTATCGAAGAGCAGCCAAAAATTGGAGTTAGTTTCAGAGGTTCCTACTATCAGCGTTCAGATCTTGAACTGGAATCAAGGAAGGCAAATTCTATACAGCCTTTTCGCAGCAGTTGGCTGTATTAAATAGATAGTCTTCGTGGGGTTTTTTTGGAGGGAAGTTGTTTGATTGGTTGAGGGTTTTAACGTGAGTTGGAGCTCTTGCATTTGGCTTCATTTATGAACACAGTGAGGGCCAAGAGAAGCTGGAAGATAAGAAAAACAAAGGTTCCCATGATCAGATCTGCGGTCAGTAAGATGGAGCACTGACTCCAGGCAAATCACAGATGAATGCCTTTTTAATGTTTTTGTCATTGCTGCATGTTTTTGCGTATGCAAAATCCAATACATGTGGATAATTCTTACTCTGTTTTTTCTTCCTTTTAAAATTTATCAGGAAAGTGTTTACAGAGGATGTCAGAAGATGTTTCAGCGTTTAAAATTTAGCTGGTTTCAGTTATCAACTCACCAAAAAAAAAAAATTCTTAAAATATTTTTCTGTGAATATTTTATTCTAACTGTTCAGACAGGTTTACTCTGAATTCTAAAAACAAATATCTTTGTCTTGAGACAGTGATGGGAAATGTAAGCACAAATAATGCTTTCAAGAGAAGTTTTATCCAATTCACTGTGGTGATTTTTCATGAAAGCATAATGCAACTTTGAATGAAGTATTTACTACCTGTGAGTGCTATAATACAGAATCACAGGGCTAGAAACCTTTAGGTGTTTTCTGACGTCTTTATAAGCCATTCTCATGCCAGTTTCTTTTAACTTCATCCAGAAATTTATAGTGTGTATTTTGGAAGTCGCACATGATTCCCACAATGCTGGTAGGTTTGAAATAATTTATAAGTAGCCAGAGATACTCAACTTGAGGAAGACTTTTTTCATTTAAGGCAGTTAACTTCAGTATTGGATCTCAGCTCTCCCTTTCTGATGGATGGGGGTTTTTTTTCCACTGTGTAAAATCAAGAGTCAAAATAATTTCAAACCAGACCCTGACAGTTCTGCCCATATTGACTAACATCTGAAATTATCTCCTCTTACTTCAACAGAATTGTATGTGCTTTAAAATACTGTGTGATACGACCAAGGTTTTTAGGATCTAGCTTTTATAAAGTAATGTCAAACTATCTGTCAGCATATTGATATAGCACCTTTTCCCCAGTAGAACCAGAGCTAGTGCTTTAGGTATGCCATCCAAAGCCAGGGATGACTTGGCCATTAGTGCTGGTTTTGTGCCAAAGTCGTAAAAGTCAAGCTCTTTGGCTGGTTGTAAGTCTGAGGTTTTCAGTCATCTCTTGTAAGTGCATGCAGAGTGAAGAGCACATCAGCTCTTTTTGTTGCACGATACAGATATATTAACATTTTTCTTGGGGGTTTTCTTTTGTGGGTGGTCCTCCCACTGCATGTGTTTACTCTGCATTTGGAAACTTGCATGTTTTCAGATCCAGCTGTGTCTTATGAAGGTGTTTCCAAACAGAGAATGACTGGAGGAGTGTCACGGTAAAGCTTAAGACAGCTCATGCGTCTGGAATTACTGGCAGAGTAGCACTCACATCCAAGTCATAACAGTGCTTCCACCCTGTTATTAGGGAGGGTGTGGTGTGATGTAGCAGAGCTGTGCTTCAGCTATAGGTAGTCAGAAACTATCGCAGTTTAAGGTAGTAACAGGGAGAGAATACTGTGGAAAGTTTTCTTTAATTCTGACGTTATAAATTGAAGTCATGGTGAGGCTTATCTTATGAAAAGAAAAACAAACCATGATAGCATTTTAGACAGTATGGAAAAAAACAAAAGAAAAGTCTTGAAGAATTTCTGGTTCATTACATGCTTTTTATAGAGCAGAGGTAAACAGGGAATGGACAGTTGTGGCATTTTTTCAGTGCAAGGTGGCAGAAGATAAAGGTGCCTGCTCCACCCTGCTGGTTAGAGTAAGTGGAGGTACTGTGCCACTGCATTTGGCTATTCTAGATGAGCAGAGCAATTTAAGTTTTGGGACCTTACTGAAACCTCCAAGGGGTGGGGTGGGGAATATATTAAAGACCTTTGGCCAGATTTGTTCTCCACCCTCCTTAGATGTACCTCCTAAGAGGCAAAGCTGTGAGTTCAGATGGTAGTTCTCATTCATCCCCAGACCAGCAGCCACATGCTCAGGATGTATAGATCATGTTTCTTTCCAACAGGTTTTAAAGCAGGAGTTTTAAATCAAAGATATAAGGCATTCCAGATGCTCTCTTTGTGTGTGGCAGCTGTCTTTGTGCTATGCAGAACAGTTGATGCTGTGCTATGAGTCCATGTTATTTAACTGTCATATTGGGAATATAACTTAAAAACCATGCCTCATTTGAAGCACTGAATGTCTATGTATGAACCCTGCTTCAACTAATACTCCTTCTTCTCAGTTCCTGCAGAACCTTTATTGTGCAAGTTTGCCGATGGAGGACAGAAAAAGAGACAGAATCAGAATAAGTATATACAGAATGGAAGAGCATGGCACAGAGAAGGCGAGGTGAGACTTGTAAGTCCTCCCTTCAAGCTTTAGCGTGGGTGTACCATAATGAATACTTATGAAAATGATAGGCATTGAGACTTTGGCTTGGCTCTTTGGTGTAGTAAAAATGTGCAAGCAATTCTTACCTGACAGCTTGCAGCTTTATAAAATACTATATCTTTCTTAAGAGGAAAAAAGGCAAAACGTGAAACACTAAATCCTACCTCATTAAAGTGAACAATAAAATCTCCTTCGGCTTGATCAGGAATATGCCTGAGATATTTCTCAAATAAAACTACCTGAGACATAACTTTATTTACATGTAGTAAACAGTCCTTTGATTTATACAGCATTGAAATATACATCACTGTCATAAGATTAAAGTAGTATACCAGTGCAGTCCAGCAGTAATTTTTTTTTTAATCACGACTCTTTTCATCTTTAATGTTCAAGATAATAGTTTCATAGGCTTACTGTGGTTAGCAAGCCTAGACATCTCATTTATATGAGACAGAAAAATTCAAATATGCCTTCTGAAAAACAGCACTCCCCATTCATTCTTCTTGTTAATATATTGTAGGCAACACCCTCACATAATCATCTGCATGCCCTGCCTCTCAAACACACACATGTTCTCTTAGCCAGGTATTTCATAGATTGCATTTTGTTCCTCATGCTGGGAACTTGGAAACTTGAATTTATAGCCAATATTGCTGACTATCTTCGCTATATAATTACTTTTGTCTGTTGACCTTTCCCTAACTTATAGTAATAAACTAGTTCAATACAAATTTTCAATTAAAAAATATAACTAGAGTAAGAGAAATAATTGACAATAAAAATTAATTTTGTCAACTCTTTTTTTCCACTTTTTTTTTTTATTAAAGGCTGGAATGACACTCACATATGATCCAACCACAGCTGCTTTACAAAATGGGTATGTTAAATACTGGTACACTTAAGAAAAAAAAAAAGTCTGCATTATGAAAGATGCACGGAACTGGCATTTAATTAATATTTCTTCATTTTCTAGATTTTATCCATCACCCTACAGTATTACAGCAAACAGAATGATCACTCAGACATCTATTACGCCATATATTGCTTCTCCGGTTTCCACATACCAGGTTTGTATTTAGAACTTAGCAGCTGAAATGGTTCATTGGAGCTTCTGTTTATTTATCCATTGCTACATCTGGTTTCGTGAGTTCTCCAATAATGCTTCATTTTGAGGAAGGTGGTTCTTTATGCTGAACAGCATGAAAAAAATGGCCTTAAAAACTGTGTGTTTGTTTCAGGAAGCACAGCAATATAATGAGATACATGGTGTTTTGCAAAACAAAGTCACTGACTTGTGCGGATAGCCAAGATATTTGTAGCCACTTCTGCTTTTCATGTATGATTTTTCATTTTTTCTTGGTCAAGTTCTTTTAATGTCAGTAATCCATCTTTAAAGTAATTATTCTTTACTTAAAGCCTTCTTGATTCAGTTAAATTCTCTTTCAAAGATATTTCTGCATGCTTTTTGAACTTTTCTCCAGTTTTGTTTTTTTTTTTTCAGTGCAAAAAGAAGGCCCAACAATAATGGATTACGTACGTGGTTGTACTAAGAAGGGTGCGGAAACTTGCTAGACATTAGAGAAGGAAATCTGAAAAAGAGTTCAGAGTACAAATTACATTAGCATTCAAATTCAGTGATTTTATACTAGTTCTAAAGCATTTAGTAGCCTAGAACAGTGTTTCTAACCCAAAAGTTACTTTATTTTGAACAATAATTTTAAACATTAACCATGCACATTTTTTGTTCCTGGGGATCAGTCCAGAGCTTCCTGGAAAGGTATTTTGATAGATGGCATCTTGAGTCTCTACTAGGGGATATTGACAAACAGTTCAACATGTTGAGAAATTATATGAAACAGTTTGATACAAGTCCTAAGAATGCTCATTTTAGCACATCATGCATTTCAGTTTACAAATAACTTGCATTTAATGCAACTAGTATGGCATCTCAGATGTATAATCTATAATTACTACTTGAGACATACCAGTTATCCCAGTATAATCTAAATAATCAGCTTTTTTTGCATTTTATGGTTTAACACATAGACAAAGTAAAAATCAGTGATTTAGGTGGTAAATAACCAAAACTGATAGAAAATTCTTACCTCTCTATGTCAGGGGAAGGAGAAGAGGCTGTTTGCTTTTTACTGAGAAAGATGTACTAAGTTTTCTAGGTTTGGGTGAAAATTAATGTAGAAGGCTAACAGAGGCACTGTGGGCCATTTGATCAGTGTTCCCTTGCAGGTATTTCCATTCCAGGTGAGAAGAGGAAGAATTTTCTAATATTAATTAGTCTGGAGGTCTGACGCCTTCTTGCATGAGCAAAGTGTTAGGTAGGAATGAAAACAGTGTACTCTGGTGTAAAGGGCAGCTGAATTAACTTTATATTAATTTCTGAGGTGACTTATGCAACACAATGTTTGCTCTTGGCAGACAGCAGCAGTACTGTATTTTTCAGTATATTGAATCATTCTGCTTTGTACAGCAATACCTCAAAAATTACATCAATTTCTTACCCAGAAAAATATTTCAGTAGAATTATCTGCTATTCTTTATTAAAATATAAATTATTTCTCAATATAAGATTCTCAGAGATTCATAATCCAAGTAAAAGTTGGAAGTTGGCTTGGAAACAGGAATATAGTCTCACTAGTCTCACTTTTCTGGGCTTATGAGATAGGCAGACTGCAATACCGTATGTTTGCAGGAATGTTGTTAGCATTATTTCAGTAGACATGTTATGGAGCTTGAATTATTGTAGATGGAGTTATTAACAACATTATGTTTGAAGTGCCACAGTAAAAGGAATTGAGAATTAACTGAAGTATTCTGTACTGAGGAGGGAGGAGGTTCTTGGCCAGAAGAGTTTCGCAATTTGAGTATTAGTCACATCTTCGTTACTGAACCCTTCTCACTGAAACCTGCAACATTCTGTCATCTACAGAACAGGACGTATCATAAGAGCATGATTTATTTTTTTTTCTTTGAGGCATGGTATAACCTGTTTCTAGATTTATTCTTATTAAAGGTAAACAAATTTAATAAAGCTTTGGTTGTTGTCTGTTTCTGCAATTCCTGTATACCCAAATGACAGTAGTAAGCCAGGTACTATCATAGTATGAGTAGATCAGCTGAAGCTTTAGTCAGGCTGTACCAGTATTTTTGCCATTAAGCTCTTGCCTGAGGAAAGGGAGGGTTCAGGTGGTTTCCATTTTCGAACTCCTGTTTGCTCTTCTGCTTGAAAAAGTAAAAATATTACTCAGATTTGAAAGTCAGTAGCAAAAGGAGGGAAGAAATGTTTTCTTGCAGAAAATACCTCACCTGGATTTTTTTTCAAGACAGTCTACCTGTCCTGTCCCAGAACTCTGAGGATGATGGTAGAGGCATTTAAGGGGCTTTAAGCGTCTGGCAGCAGTTGTGAGTTAGTTCGGCATGTGTAGTGCAGGTCAGAATCCTGCCTTAGCCTATATACCTGCAGGAGATGGGGAGGAAGCATTCTAATACCTGCCTTTAAATATTTCTTGGAACACACTTTTTCAAAGAGCTGTTGCAATCCAGCTGTTGGGGTTTTTTTTGTCTTGTGTTTTTTTTAACTAAGATACCCATGGAACCTATTAGTTTACCTTTTAATCTTTTTACTTTACCTTTTCATGCAAAGTTAGGTGTGCTACCCCAGTTTAAGGATTTGGGTAGTCAGTGATTGTGGAGAGAAAACATGCTAGCTTCAAGAGCAGAGGGGCTCATCAGAACCTTGTCCTCTTCCTGTTCATACTGCAGTGTTTTTGGAGAATGAGTCTCCTAAATCTTCTCCTTGTACCTGGAACAAGAGACCAGCAGAATTCCTGTTTTCTTTTTCTCCTTTGAAAATCCAATAGTTTATTAGAAGGCAAATGATTCTGTAACTTCTGAGGTACCAGTTATTTTTCCCCAAAGGAATTTCAAAGACGGTCCTTTTTTAACACATCACAATTTTCTCATGGATGTATCTGAACCCTCTCGGTGTACTTGATAAAGTTTTTGAGGCCTGCACTTAAAACATAGTGTAGTCATCTGAAAGGTGCATGTGGTATATTATCTCCAAATCTTATTTCTGAGGTACAGTAAATACAGTTTTCACGGAAGTCATTGTTGCCGCACAGAGTGACTGCTTGCATTAAGAAGTGTATAAATAAGGGAGGGGGCTTGTTAACATTGTTCGTTAAATTACTGCTGTATCTCAGTTGGGAGTATTCAGGAAAAGAATGACTAAAATGAAAAATACTGCTTTTGTTCTAGGTTCAGAGTCCTTCTTGGATGCAGCCTCAACCATATATAATGCAGCACCCAGTAAGTCTCTATGCTTCTTCATTGTTGTTTACTGTTTGTATAAACACTTTGCATACTTTAAGCAACAGGAAATAGATCAATTCCCACTCAATTACTTCCAGATAATTGCATCATGACAATTACATCATGTCTAAATATTCGATTCAAATAAAAAGAGAAACAATTATAGTAACATTTTAGGAAAAAAAAGAAAGCTTCCTTCAGGGTATCAAAGTGATGAGAACAATCAGTTACCAAGTCAGCATCCTGAGGAAACTTTTTTTTATCAAATGAAAGCACTTTGCAGATACCATTGTTTTACATACTGTTTACCTATCAGGAGCTGGAATTGAAGACCCAAGATTTTAAAATGGGTCTGGAGTAGTTCAGACTGGATAATTTGTGAAAGACAGATGGATGTAGTGATAAAAATGACATTATGGGCACCCACTTGAGAAAACCTGCATAACTGGTTCTGGCTTCAGCGCTCATGAGTGGTGCTAGTCTCCCTACACTTTTGGCTGTGGCATCTGTACCAGACTGTCAGGCATTCTAGTCTGTACTCTCCCATGATATTTTGCTTCTTATCTGTGTCATTTGCCAATTAAGTACCATAATGTCTGAGACTTAGTGGGTTTCTTGAGATGAGTATTACAAATAATAACAGGAGCTTGAATATATGCCCTCCTGTAGTTAGCAAACAAGTCTGTTTCCAGATATAGAAAGGATATTGTCTTGACTTTAATTAACCTCTCCATGCAGATTATAGAATGTAAATCTTCTTGGCAGAACATTTTCTTCTTATGCATGCAGAGAAGGTGATACTTAACCAGAACACCCTCTCGCAAGCTTAATTGTTGTATTTGTGGTTTTTGATGCTAAACACACATGCACACAACAGGTTTTAACTTTTCTGCCAGCACAGATTTTCTTAAAAACAAAATCTTGCACACCATGCTGTGAAATGCACAAGTTGATAAATTATAATGCTATAAGGTGTATTAGTTTCACAGGTATACAAAATAAGATTTCACAGTTGAAAATGAAGATCTAGATTCCTGACTTAAGTTCAGTTTTGGCCTGTGCAAAGACCGGTGCTGTCTTGCTCATTTGCTTTGCAGAGGAGCCTGCAGTCTACAGACAGGAAATTCTTTTAGTGTTTGATGTGCCTGTGACTCATTTAATCTACACTGATCACATGGTTGTTTTTCCAACTATACTCTCGATGGGGTTTTTTTCTTTTCTTTTTTTTTCTTTTTGTTGTTTTCAAGGATTAGTTATTGAATCAGAGTGCTGGCTTTCAGTACACTGAATTATTTCTGTTAGTTTTGAGCCTCCATCAATCTTAATCAACACTTCTTCAAGCATAGGTCATACAGAGTATTTGGAAATACCTTTTTATAGAGCATGGTTTGTAAAATGAAATTTGTTAATAATCCTCCATTTCACATAACTCTGAAAACCTTACAAGTGTGTCCTCCATATTTAGCAATCTCAAGTGCTTAAAAATTTGACATATACTTTTGATGAAGTTAACAAAATGGTATAGGAGTGATAGAGATCATCACAGTAGCTAGTATTTAAACAGAGTCAGTGTTGCTAACGTAGTCTTCCAGAATGTGTGCTCTAATGAATCCAGTCATTATTTGGGCAGCTGTCTTGCATGTGAACTTCGCATGTGACGGGTAGAATTCTCCTAATACAAATGTTCTTTCAAAGCCTTCATTCCTAAAGATGAGATAAAAATTTCTTCCTAAAGCCTGAAATTGCAAAGCTTAACATAAGTGGATCTGTGGCAACATGTGTAGATTTTTGCTGTAAAGTTAACATCTGCATAAACTCATATTTTACAGTGTTTTTAGCAGGTGTCTCAAGTGCATTGTACTTCAGTTGTGTGTTCAATAGGAAGTCAATGTAGTTGTTAACCCATTCCCAAACTGTACAAAACACATCTGCTGAGGTAGAATATTCAGAATGCCCCAGACCTGCTCCCTGAGTCAGTGTCTCGGTCTAAGGAGACTTCTTGTGGTATATCGCATTCGAAGGACTTAGACTTTCAAATGCAAAATGTAATTAAAATCCAAGTGTTGCCGCAACCATTTCTTTCTTTCTCTGTTTTTTAATAGGGTGCTGTACTGACTCCCTCCATGGACCACACCATGTCACTACAGCCTGCATCGATGATAAGTCCTCTGACACAGCAGATGAGTCATCTTTCATTAGGCAGTACTGGAACAGTATGTAGCAATTGAATGCAAACTAGAACTTACACAAGTAGAAAATACTGCATGTAGATCATAGTATGCATGTTCAGCGTGCATATAGGGAAAAGTAATCCTTCAGTCTTTCATCCAATAAAATACTAATAACTGCTTCCATTTTTAAATCTTATTCAGCTCTTTTTTGTCAGTCTATTATTTGATAAGCAATTGGAAATGAATAAATAAAACCAGATCAAACCAAATGGAAGGAACTTAGGAGGCAGCTCCAAAGTTGCATGGGAAAAGGAAAAATAGTTGGTTTACTCTTCAGGAGAAATGATGGTGATTTGGATTAACAGCAAAAGAAAAGTCCTTTACGCTGTATTTGAAGTCTGAATTTGAGTTTTCTTGAAACAGATATCTCACTTTTCTGAAAAGCCTGTTAATGTCAGACACAAAAGTCTTTTTGTCACGTATATCACTTTAGGGAAATAGTTAATATCTGTTAAACCATATCATTACAGATATTTTGAGTGCTCTTAAATTTACATTGGGCTTGAACTCAACTTAATGGACTCCCTGTCTTTTTAGTACATGCCAGCCACAACAGCTATGCAAGGAGCCTACATACCCCAATATACACATGTCCAGACAGCAGCGGTTCCTGTTGAGGTCAGTATATTTTATAAAAGACCAGAGAAGAGAGACATGAATATGATAGTAGGTTTTCGGGGTTTTGTTTTGTTTTATTCCTGGGAAAACAGCTGCATAACATTGTAATTGTGAGTGCTCTGTGAATACGCTGTATATTAACGTTATAAAGTGACATTATTCTTTCCTAATATAAATAGTAGTATAACAAAGAATGACCTATACTCGTAGCAGTACAGTACTTGAAGCAGTATTCTGTATGAGCATAACTCAGATGAACTTCATGGGTTTTGAAGCCTAACTTCCAATAGGAAAACTTCAGGGTATGCTGTAGTTTTGTTCTTTCATTTAGTTTTCCTGTGAGCAAACTTCTCTGCTAACAGACAATGATTGTAACTTTTAGCAAAGAATCCTGATTTTTACCTTGGCATCTCAGGATACTTGTTTATTACGATATTTGCCTAAAAAACTCCTCTGCAAGTCCAGTTGAAAAGCATAACTAAATGGTACACAATAGTTTGTCTACTATACCCTACACCCTTTCATAGGTCAGTTCTTCTTTAACAGAGGAGTTAGGCAAGGTATACTGCAGCTCTTGTATTTAGAAGGAGTGCTAGATAGTCTCTTCCAGAGCCTGTAAGGAAAAACATTTGATTTCAAAGTCTGTTTGTCCAGAAACTCCAGAAATTGTTTGGTTCAGTTTATTCATCAACCCATATGAGTCAGATAACGTCTTTTGGTAATTAGCTGGTAGCACTGTCTGCCAGAGCATTATCAGCTGAATTAATTCCCTGGTTTCTTGGGGGTCTGTGTGCAAAGTCCTGGCTACAGTTCTTTGTGTTACCTAGTGCCAGTCACACCACAGTATTTAAAGCAATAGTGTTTGTACATGTGGTAAGTAGATCTCATTCTTCTTGCTGACCCTCAAAAGGAGAGGGGCAGAATGATCTTTAGCATTTTCAGATAGAAAATATACTAGTAGTTATTTGCTTGCTCTGTGTATTTATTTTTATAATGTTAAAGGTTTGTGGTTTATTTTAGTTATCAAGACAGCTGAGGAAACACAGAGTTTGCTTGATCATTTTATTTCTTTGTTTGCTGAAATGTAAATCAATGCAAAATTAACACCTCCAGTTTGGAATACCCCACTTGAGAAAAGTTAGAAAGACTTTAGGTTTAAAGACTGTTAATTGCATGAGTCACATCAAAATACAGATTGCAACTAATACTGCCTGATTTTGTCTCATGTATTGTCTTCCTTTATATTTGCAGGAAGCCAGTGGTCAACAACAAGTTACAGTAGAGACGTCCAGTGACCATTCTCCATATACATATCAGCAGAATAAGTAACTGTTGAGGTAGGGGCTCATCCTGTCGCATGAAAGATGTGAATTCAAAGATACTTTATTTCATAACTTATAGTGCTGTGTATTGAATTTTAATCCTTTCTTTAATGCCATATAAATAACATTGATAAATCTGAGGACAGGCAGTAAGGTTAATTTGAACTTGGCCAGAGTCAGAAGCCAGGAAGGAAAGCACAGGTTCCAGAAGTGAGTTAATGAATTATGAGTAATAGAGTTTTAATAATTTCTCTATAGCATAACTGGATCATATTGGATTTTAATTTGTTCATCTTGGCAATGTGCTATATACAAGAATAACAATAAATTAGTGCAAAACTATGAGAATCACAATGATAAAAGGAACTGTATTTATACATTAAATATCGTCTAGTTCTGTGGTACATGTAGGATTTGGAAGCGGCGTTGCGACTGACTTACAGACCACAGGCACGGAGTTGGTCTTAATCCTTGCTTAACCTTTTCTCCTGCAGACTTACTTCCCTGCTCATCCTTTACTCTAGCAAAAAGCAGTTTGATCCAGAATTTTGAGTTATTTTTTAATCCACATCCTTGTTTGGCTCCAACTCCAGAGTTTCCCTTTCCTGCTTCGGTTTTGCGTGGCCTTTACTAACCAATAATTAACTTCATGTGAACTCCTTCCATGCAAAATTTTTGCTTTCTGTTGATTGCCAGCTTGTGAAAGTATTGTTTGCACATACTATTCCCTTCTACATTCTCCATGTTTTGAACTTCTGGAATTTAATTCTTTCTTAACTCATCTTTTTCCGAGTGCTTTGTAAACCGGGAACTTGAATACAGAATCATTTTAATCAAATTTCTAAGACCTCATAGTGAAAAATTCTGTTCAGTTGCAATAATGTGCCAGAGGCTGTTAAGAAGGGGTTTTCTACAGCTTTCACAGCATTTATTAGATACTAAAAAAATGGTAATTAGTTATGTGTGAAGAATTTCCAATTGTGTGATATTCTCCCTAAATTATATAGATCTAACAAATACACACATTTTGGCATTACCTTGGATTTTGCAGGTCAGATGTGCTGTTTGACAACACTGCTCTCCTCCCCATTTTTGGCAGAGCAACTTCTTACATGTTCAAGAATGTAAAGATAGAAACAAACCAATGGGAAAACTTCGCACATTCAACAGAAGGCACAGTCTGCGTAGTGCAACACATGACCTGTGTTTATTATTGTAGTTTGGCCAAATGCTGGTATCTAGAGAAAACCCATATCGTTGATTTGCTTCCAGGGCAGGGAGAAAGCAAAGCCGCAGACTCTTCCCCTTATCCATCGCCTAGTGTTAAAATCATGGCTCCTGCACGTTTCCCATGCCAAGGCTGTTGGCTGGTGGTAGCTGCTTTTCAATGAATTATTTGTTTTGCCTTAAGTCTTCCCTGTGGGCATGTAAAACCTCCTTACCAATAGAGATCTGTGATAGATGATGAAGTGTAATCCTGCATGTCATCTCCTCGTCCCGCCTCTCTCTCCCAGGCTGTCAGTGTCTTTCCCATAGACTGGGACCAGGCAAGAGCCTCCTGAAAGGATGTGTTCCCATCTGAGACACATTTTATAATTACGACTGTGTAGAATACTGAGCTCTGTGAGCAGCCCTGTGCATTTGCTGTAAGCCAATCCTCCATATATTTTATTCTTAAGAGAAGTACTTTTATCTGTATTTATATGCAGTGAAAGTGAGAGGAATCTATGTCAGCAGTGGCTATGGCAGTGGGCACATGGGAAGGTTAATATTACTCAGCTGATTTCAGCCTCAGAGTATGGCAGTTGGTATTTCTGTCCCTGGAACATGTTGGTACTTGTCGGTTTTTGGACAGGTGAAGAGGAGGGAATTGAGAGTTATTTCTTGCCCTAAATACGCTGCAGTCTCTTAATTGTTGTGGCTTTGTTACTGTTGTCAAACTGAAACTTCAGTCTAAATGTACATGCAGCACTTTTGGGAATGTCCTATTAAAAGTCAATATATACATTGCCATAAATAAGGGGTAAATGACAACTACCGTATTGGCGCAAGTGGATACAGTCAGTCAGAAATACATAGTGTCTTTCCTTTGGCAGCTACATTTAATCACTTTATAGCTTCTTTTCAGAAAGTTGCTGTGTGAAAATAGTCAAAGGGACTTGAGAAGAAAAACATGTTATAATTATATATACACCTCTAAATGTACAAGCCTTAAAATAGCAGACTTTGTGTTGAGAATTTCAACAATTGACTAAAGTTTTTTCATTAGCCATGTATTTTTTTTTAATCCATATGGCAGTATAAGCCAATGCAGTAAATTGAGAAGTCTTCCTTCCAGTTTAATAAGCCCTGAGTTGCTGTTAAGTATTAGCAGTGATGGAGACACAGTAGCTGTCTCTGCATTAGCTGTTGTACATAGCCTCCCTGAGGCTGTGCCAAAAGAAAGTTGTGTTCTTTTTCCAGACATCAAAAGCCTTGGAGATGCCACGGGAGTAAGCTCACGCACTCAAGCACTTTTGGTCAATTAAAAGGAAACAACAATAGCAAAACAACAAAGAAGGGAATAGCTTTGAATGCAGTCTCAGGGTTCCCTAGTGGGAACTCTGCATACTGAACCAGGTATTGGAGATAAGAGGGGGGAAAGTACAATACAGGCTGTATCCTGGCAGAGATATCCCTTATCCTGGGAAGGGCCAAGCACCTGTATTGCCACCTGTGTTACTTCTCAAACTTATACTTGGATTCGCTTAGTCTTCTCACAGCTGTCTAAAATAGGAAATTATTTAGTTTTATCAACAGCTACATTAGAAGAAAAGGGTGCAATTGTAACTCTGCTCTAGCTCTGACCTTTCTGTGTTACAGATGTCCAGTGTTGACCTGGCCTGGAGAAGGGTGCAAAGGCTGAAACAATCATGGATTTTACTGATCAATTGTGCTTTAGGAATTATTGACAGTTTTGCACAGGTTCTTGAAAATGTTATTTATAATGAAATCAACTAAAACTATTTTTGCTATAAGTTCTATAAGGTGCATAAGAAAAACCTTAAATTCATCTAGTAGCTGTTCCCATGAACAGGTTTATTTTAGTAAAAAAAATTTTTATCAAGTGTTATGACGCAAAAAAAAAAGTTAAACTTCTGGGTATGCACAGATGACCACGAAGACTTATTCATGTGCATGACAGAATTTGTGTTTTGGATTCTTTTTATTTTGTTGGGTTGTTTTTTTTTTCCCCCCACTTTTTTTTTTACTTTTTTTTTTTTTTTGGTAATTGTATGAAATGGGTTTTCTGAAGTTTAAAATAGTAAAACATCTTAAGATGATGTTCTGTGCTTGCAGTGTGTGAGTGTTGCTTTAGTGCAGTGTTGCAATTATAGTGTCTGGTCTTTTAGCTTTCTGTTTTTCTTTTAATGTAGTGTGAAGTGTCTTATCCTTTTCTATAAATTCCAATTTGCCTTAAATCTTTCAATGCTGTAGCTGTTTCAGTAAGTAGTCCAAACTAATGGTGTAGAATGCTTTGACCAAATGAGCTGGTCTATTATGCCTTGTAAAACAGCAGCATAGGGCTTTTAAAGGTAGTCAATAAAAATTGCTGAAAATTTGGCTTTTTTAATGTGTAGTAAGTGTTTTTAATGATTTTTCACATAATATGTAAGGTAGTGAAATGCAAGAGGGAAAAAAATGTTTTGTGTGAAACACATTTTCTGACTGGGGAAATTTTAATAGGATAAATTGTTTGTAAGGCCATATGCCAATAGTTCCCTCTGGTAGTTTGAATGATTTAGAAACTCTGCTGTATGATGCAATGTAAAATCTTTTTTTGCCTTTTTTCAGAAACTAACTTGATGTCCTAGTTTTAGCATAGGTAGAGTAGGGAGTTTGGGGTGGAGATATCACCGAATGTTTTTGTCCTTCCTTTATACTAATGATAGTGCTTTAGGATGAGGATTGTGCTGAGACTTAGCAAACAGAAAAGTTGCTATTACAGCAAAATGGCAAAAGCTAAAGGACTTGTTTTCAAACATAAGCTGAGATGTAAGTAGAAGCATAATTGATTGGGTACTAGCTCTCTATAGTAGGTAAATAAAAATAAAAAGACTTGGCACTTTTAAAAGGTAACTTTACCAAAGAACAAAGAGCCAGTAACCAATAATTCTGATTTGTCTCAGCATTACGTCTTCTGTACTCTTTATTTTCGCCGGACCAGTTTGCGGTTAGGAGAATGTGCCTTTTTTGTACATTTGCATTTAGGTTTTATAATTTTAATTGACGTATGGACACAAAAGCATGAAGGAAGACTTGGATCCAAGCAGTGCCACACTTTACATCATCACTACAAGTGTTAAGTGTAAAGAAATCCAATTTTGAAACTATGAAATTCCTGATTCATAAATACACAGTTATTTGTACTTCACATATTAGATAATTCACTGCTACTAAAGCTCTTTATTACAATTGCATATGTTTTAAATCGAATGATAAACTAAGTTGTCTTCCAAAACTGTGTACTTCTCTGGTCAGCTGTATATGATCAGTTATCTACCTCAAAGTTTATTTCCTTTTCTACTGGGACAGGTTGCTGGCCCTCCCTGTTTCCACAGACCAAATCATCCTAGCTCGGGAGCTAGGGCTAAGCAGTTGTTTCTTTCAAGTATTTTTTAGTTTTTAAATTTTGTGTGAGTATTGGAGTATAGATGTCGGTGACATTTCATAGTTTCAAAAGTAAATTGCTGCTCTGAGAAGTGTAGATTCTAGTGAAATACATAGTCATAAGAGATGTGTTTTTGTTTTTGCTTTTTTTAAGAAGTTGTGGTATTATTGGTTCTATGCTCCCTGGAATATTACTGCTTTGTAAAAGTCCAGACTTCCTGCAGCACCTTGCCTGTATCTGGTAACTTTCCAAACCTGGATCTCTCACTACTTGATATTTTTGCGTTAATTAAAACTGCAGTATGATAGCTGTGTTAGAGGGAGGGAAGAGCTGCTGCCAGAAATGTCTGAACTAAGTGCCATACTCATTGTCTGGGTAAGATTTGGGAAATTTAACCTCTGTACATAAAGAAATAATCAGTTACTTAAACATCACATAGTAGACAGCCATTAAATTATAAAAAATTAATTTATGAAGAAAGACCTTTTGTACAGATTGAAAAAAAAAAAAAGATTTTCATAGAGATATCTATATGATCAAGAGAGTTAATTTTTTATTTTTGTTTTACTAGTGCCACAAACTTGCCAGTGGTAACTTATTTGTCCGGTTCAAGATAACTCTGTAGTTTTGTTTCCTAGGACTTGTTGTTAAACGCCAAAAGACATTTTTGAACTGTAAATTTGATTAGATTGTTAGCTTTTTTCTGTTTTATTTCTTTGAAAACTTTTGAATAAAAAAGATCCAAAAAAATGAAAATCCACTGTCTTTTTCCTTTAGCCTTTCCTTTATTGGGGAAAACCCCAACAGGTTATGGTAAAACCATGGTGTTCATTTTGAAGTGCTCAGAGTATTTTTCTGCTTTAGAGCGGGGTTTTCCCTCCTGCCTTTTATTAAAAGCAAATTTTAACTCTTTCAAACCACATTCAAGTCACTTTCTTTCAGACAAGATAGGGAAAGATGTAGGAAAAACATATGATGAGATTATCCGATTTGAATGCCAGAACTCTGTTGCCCTCTGTGTCAGCCTGCACAGATAGTTATATGTAACCAGGCCTGCACACTGTAGTTGTAAATGCAGGGCAGTTTTCTAGAAGGGTGGAGATGTAGGTCACTTTGGTAGTTCGTAGCACTGAACTGCTGCCTGAAAGTGCATTCACCTTCCCATGTGCAGTGGCATTGGCTGGCATGTCCAGTCCTGGAGAGCAGAGGTGATACTTTACTGGAATTCAAAATGATCCCAAGTGTTTGCCTTCCAGCTGCAATCTGTAAGCACTTTATTTCTTTAAAGATGGTCTCTGTTTTTTATTACCCTTTTGGCAAGATTACTGCTAATGATCGTGTATGTCAGATAGAGGATTGCTCTGCCCAAAGTAAGACTTGGGAAAAGAAGACAGGAAAATGTGAACTATTGCATTGCTTCAGCCAAATGCTTTACCAACTGTGTGGTCCTCAGCATAGCTTTGTATCGATGAGTGTGCCAGGAGAGGGGCTTTGACCTAGTCTTGGGCACTCAGAGGTGCACCCAGTGGCAGAGATTAATGGCTGGGTGATCCAGTGGATTCCTGTGACTTGCCATCAGTGATGGATAGGCAAAGGGGAGGTTCGTTTGCTACAAGCTGTGCTGTCCTGGAGAACCCTCTTCCCCCTTGGGAGACAGCCCTTTACACTATACACATGGTTTTGACATACACCAAGGGCTCCACTGGCCCTGCAACAGGCCAGGCAGCCTGCTGGGTGGGCAGCCACAACTTCTCTGAGCAGCCTGTTCCAGTGCCTCCCCACCCTCACAGTAAAGAACTTCCTAATATCTAACCTAAATCTAACCCAATTCAAAGCCATTCCCCCTTGTCCTATCCCTACATGCCCTTGTAAAAAGTTGCTCTCCAGATTTCTTGTAAGGGCCCCTTTAGGTACTGGAAGACTGCTCTGGGGTCTGGAATATCCTCCAGGCTGAACAAACCAACTTTCTCAGCCTGTCTTTGTAGGAAGGGTGCTCCAGCCCTCTGAAAATACGTGTTTTTCTGGTGGAGCTAGTGAAAGGGACTAACTTTGAGTTACATTAGCTTATGCAATAAGGACATCGTTAATAATGATGGCTCTTACTATTAATGAAGCAAAAAAGCCCCAACAAAACAAACGACCCAACCCCTCACACTATGTGCTAAACACATTAAGACTTGTAACTGAAAAAAATTTAAGCATTTTATGATAATTTAAATAGTGGCCCACTGTGTTGCCTGTATAAAATGTAATGGATGAGAAGATGAAGACTTTTAAAGGGTTTTGTTACATTATTCTTGTTCACCACAAAACTGAATTAATTTCAGATCAGTAAGCAGTCTTTTTGAATTAAGTATGAATACTACCTCACAAAAGCTGTATGTAGTACATTCAGAATAATGCAGGTTGGAAAGGCTTTTTGCTATCTTATTTACTTTTCCAATTGGCCTTATGGTAAACTTAGGTCTCTTACTGTAGCTCCAAATATATTTGATAAGAATGGATGCTTTCAGATTCATACCCTTTACCTGATACAAGGTTGTAGAATTTCTATCAGGCAATCTGCAATAATCACAGAATCATAGAACAGTTAGGGTTGGAAAGGACCTTAAGATCATCAAGTTCAACCCCCCCTGCCATGGGCAGGGACACCTCACACTAAACCATGTCACCCAGGGCTCTGTCCGACCTGGCCTTGAACACCACCAGGGATGGAGCATTCACAACTTCCCTGGGCAACTCATTCCAGTGCCTCACCGCCCTTACAGTAATGAACTTTTTCCTTATATCAAATCTAAACTTTCCCTGTTTAAGTTTCAACCTGTTACCCCTTGTCCTGTCGCTGCAGTCCCTGATGAAGAGTCCCTCCCCAGCATCCCTATAGCCCCGCTTCAGATACTGGAAGGCTGCTATGAGGTCTCCACGCAGCCT